>JAEQBH010008273.1:0-118675 GCA_016808115.1 Tetrastigma voinierianum | reverse complement strand
GGACGGATTTTCCAAAGCTCGAAAATCAACTCTTTTTCTATTAATAGTGAGTCGCACCGGCCCGTGGATCTGTAGGGTCTTACAAATAATCTTCTTCCACTTATACTCGCACAACATTGCCCTCAAGACTTTCTATCCTCAAACTCTCCTTTCTTTGTCCATTTTCTTCTCGAAGTATTCTCTCTCACTTAAAAAGTACATAACAGTATGATCAGTCTAAAGAAGCTCATCAAATGATGAGGACGTGGCAGAGACTAGCTGCCATTTGGAAGGAAAAAGGACTTATTGCAGTGCCGTTGTGTAAACAGATCTGAATCTGGCGCTGCAGTACATCAATGATGGCCGAAAAGGGTCATTGTTGTTTACAGTTCTGATAGAAGATGCGATCCCCTTATCATCCTTAGAACACCTCTGTATCGCTCAGAGAGCTTTACAAATGTGTCATGAGAGTCAGATACAAATGATGGTGCCCATCATATTACCATACGTGATTCAAGTTCATGGATTATGTGATCTCAATCATCCAAAGAGGAGGAAAAGCAAAAGATTTGGAGAGACCTTGGTTATGTCTATAGCCTAGAAAGTTTTCATCTTCTTCATACTTCCTTCATGAACAGAACAATGAGCAACTACTACCATGTGCCTTCTGAAGCAATTAGGCTCAAATTTTGTAAATCATCCACACAATTTTAATTTCATATGTATATCAAGACATTTTTCCAAGTCCATTATTAGCCTCAATGCATCTATATTCTTCTTTAATCATAAATGGCATCCCCAAAAGATAATGTGTTGAAAGTGAATAGAACAATCTCTGACTTTCTCCTGTGGCTTTAAAGTTGGTTTCATCTTGGGAATATTAATCTGAAATAGAACTGAGTATTTGTACCATCACCCTGTAAATTAATAGGATGATTTCAGGACTTTGAGGACAGCAGGAAAATCTCTTTTGATAGTTTTTCTGTAGATAAAATTCCATGACCAACCCTCACAGACATCATGGACTGACACTGTTATCTTGCTTTCAGTAGTAATGTCTAACTGTCAATCTACTATGCAGAATTGATTCCTTAATTTCATGAAAATCTTCTTAAAGAAGAAGCTCATCAAAATAGATAGGAAGTTGCAGCAGTTAGCAGCCCTCGGAAGGTAAAGAATTTCTTCTCCAAGAACCAATAAGAACACGGGTGCAGACAGTTGTAGCACATCAGTGGCTGATGAAGGCCATTTTGTTGTTTCCACTGCTGATCAGAGACAATTTGTGCTGCAAGAGTGCCAGTCACTGGTCAGAATCATCTTTTCATCAAGATACCATATTTCAACAATCACTTGATTGTGGATAATATTTGAAAATTTCCAAGACTTGCTTCTCTGTTTGTCTTTCATTATAATATAGTAACTGAGTAGACTGAAGCAAGATTGGAAACTGCAATGAGAAGATGTGATCTTTATAGTGATCTACAGCCCATTTCAACAGAAGATAAATTGCCTTGTTGAGCTCTTAAAAGTATAACAAACTCTTGTTATTCAAGTATCAGCATCTAAAATCGTATAATTGCTTTAGAAAGCACATATAGTTCTAATCTAACTGTCATTACTCGCCCGGCTGGTTATAAGGCAACCCGTATATTCTATGGTTTATTCTTCTATCTCAGATAATACTTTCCTTCCTTTATTTGATTTATTTCTTTTATGTCTCCCCGATGGTTGGCAAGAGATAAGGATCAGATCGCTCTTTTATCAATTCAAGAAAACACTTTCTTCTCTCATTTCATGGTATCAGAGCCGAGGGAAGGCTCGTTAGTCTCGTCATGGTTCCAACTCGCAACCCATCTGCAGGTCGATTCACCCGGGCCAACTCACCACCATCTCTAGAATCCTCCGCTGCCATTAGACTACCTCAACTATCGTGAAAATTTTCCGACGAACTTTTTCAACGACTACTCCATCTCCGATCGGTGACCCCACCACCAGGTGCGTCGAGACCTGATCTACCCAACGAGAGGAACCCCGGCATCAACCAGTGATCGACGCTGAGCCCCATCGCCGATCTTCCCCTCCTGAACTCCTCCACATGCCAACCTCGTACGCCTCACACTGCCCGTGATTCACTTCTACGACGCCTCCACTAAGACTCGTTTGGTCAACAAGGCCTCCTACGCCCTAGTTCTTCCATCGACACCCATAACATGAGTTTTACGCTCTTTTTCTCGCCACTTTATCCGTCGCAGCAGCCCCAAATATAGTCATCATGGTTATGATTCTCAAAGACCTAGATAGACCCCGTGGTCACTCTTGGTAACCTTTTTGTTGATTCGTGTTTACTGACTATTTTCCTTCACGGGCTCATTTGGGCTGGAGCTCATCCCACCTTCGAGTTATTCTTTACACCCAACGAGTATAAGGAGTAAGATCCACCGTACTCACAACCAACTGTGATCCATTTTGGTTCATTGCTCCAGACCGATACAATGTGTCCTCGCTTGCCTTCACATCTATCCGGACTCGAATCTTTGATTTTGAGCCTCTACCATTGAGCCTCTTACTATTACATCACCTTTACCTATGATTACTTTAGCTAATGGATCTCAAACCATGGCTAAAGGAATCAGTTCGGCAAGTCCTCTTCCTTCCATACCCCTTACTTTTGTCCTTTATGTTCCCGATTCTCCTCAATCCGCTTTCACGTGTCTGATCTCATGGATCTAATTGTTTGATTTCCATCTTCCATGCAATTGTCACATCACACTAAAGTACGAGGAGGACAACTGAGCAAAGAGACGCGAGTTTCACAGCCTCTTTCACCTCTTGCCCACCTTTCATCCTTTCCACTCCTACCCTTCCATGTGAGACTCCTCCTATTCATAGTCGCCTTGGTCCTAATATTTTCAAGTCTTGATAATGGTTCCTATTTTTCTCTAGTATGTCCCTCAATCAGTGTAAGTCATGTCACCAGTGCACACTGTGTCCCATTCCCTACAAGCCGCCTGAAAAACAAACGAACAAAGTCTTTTCAGTTCTTCCGTACACTGGTCAGGTCCTTCTGACCGAGTCTACCTTAGGTTCCAAAGATTTTATCACTTTTATAGATGATTATTCCGTCAGATTGCCATTTTTAATGAAAAATCGAGCTTTTAGTTAATCTCTATATTTTCTAGAAGTTTCAAGGCCGGGTTCGAACTCAATTTAATACTTCAATTCATATCCTATTAAGTGATAATGCTGGTGAATATCTTTTGACCAATCTCCTCCTTTATGTCCACATGATTCTTCATCGCTCATCTTTGTTCTACACTCTCAACTAACTATGTCAGAGTTCATGAACTGGTCATTTAGTTGAACCAAGCCGCACTCATCTACTCTATCATAAAGGTTCCTCAACGTTTTATGATGCCATCTTAGCCGCTTATCGATTAATCAGGAGGTCATCATCCTTCTTACATGATAAAATCCCCAATTCCATTCTTTTCCAAACCAACCTTCTTCATTTCTCTCCCTCGTGGTCTTTGGTCAGAGTTCGCCTGTCCATATTCTTACTCCCTACCAAGATACTTCAACCAAAGCCACGAAGTGTGTCTTCCTTGGTTATTCCCGACTTCAACGAGGATATCGCTACTATTCTCCTAATACACATCGATACTTTATCTCTGCCGATGTCACCTTTTTTTAGAACTCTTTTATGTTCCCTACCACCCACCCACCCACAGCTCAATGCCACACCTCACCCTTGTCCCGTCTCGGATACATCTATGTACCTCCCAGCTACTCCACCTCGACTACTGGTGTGTTTATACTGCCGCCCACGTACTAGCATTGAGCCTCCAGCTAACTCCTCTCCTATGGCGCCCTCCTCCACAACGCCAGTCTTGTCGTCTCCCGCTGATCTTCCCATTATCGTTCGGAAAGGTACTCATTCCTCCTGCAGACCCTCTGCATCCTCTATTTATAATTTCCTCGACTTATCAACGCTTATCTTCACCATACCCGCTTTATTTCCACCTTGTCTTATGTTTCTCTCCCTAAAACTCTACATGAGGCAGCCCTTCATATGGGTTGAAACTAGCTGAAAATGGCTACTCTCAGATTCTCCTCAAGACATAGACTCCAGTCACCTTAATTGCTGTAAGTCTTCCGCTGGCTGTCAATATACCTAAGATCGGGTCCCATTAATGATAGATCCATCTCTAAGGCTCATTTATCGCTTTCAAGGCAGATACTGTGATATATGGCTCGATCATCAATACACTTTTCTCTTGTTACCAAGATGGCTTCCATCTGCCCTCTCTCATGGCTACTATGCAGACCTCTACCATATCAATGAAGATCAAGAATGCATTTCATAGCAACCTCGTCAGAATGAGGTATATATGGGAGCAACCCCACCGGATTCTTGTTTCAGTGAAGTCCGGCTCGTATGCACGAGTTCCTTATATGGCTCAAAGCAAATCCCCTCAAGTTTGTTTGGTCGCTAGCCCGTATGCAGAGTTCAATATGACTGGCACATCGCACTACCTGTCTGCACACCATACATCGTCTAGAGCATGCAGACTATCCCACTTGCTTCATGAACGACATTGTTATAACAAGTAGTGATCATGATGGTAACTTTAAACTTAAACAACATCTCTTGAACCACTTTAAGACAAAAGACTTAGGGAAACTCAAGTACTTTATTGGGATCGTGAGAAATTTAACAAAGTCCAATGTGGTTATGTCTGCAGAGGTTAGCATGTCTAGATATATTTGGAGGAAACCTGTGTGCCAGGATCAAACTCCCGGAGACATCCTTCATGGATCCAAACTGTCAAGCTGTACCCCGGACAGGAGCTCACGTAGATCCAAGGAGATATCGCTGATCGGTGGGGAGACTGAACTACCTCACCATCACCCGACCGGACATTTCATTTCCTGTGAGCGTAGTTAGTTGTTCCTACAACCGGGTTGAGTCACAGGATACTGATCCATATCCTCCGTTATATCAAGAACGACCGCCCACGCGCACAAAAACACAGATCACACCTGTGTTATTTGATATTGTAATGCACCGGTAGGTTCAGCTCAGAGATGCCCACTCTTCGTATCACATTTCAGATTTGGTCAAAGTAACTTAATATCCTAAGAAAGAAAACATTTGGTGATCAAGTCCACATCGTCGGTACGAAGCCATGGCTTGAAGAATCCTGCGAACTCATACTACTAAACAAATTTCTTCCGTGAAACAAGATTCTTAACGATTTAACAACGACGTTTGTGTGTGATAAACTGGCTGGTCTCTACATTGCTTCCAACCCATTTCAGAGAGTGACTGCGTTCATATTAAAGCGACTATCACTCATCTCTATATAGATTGTCTCATGATGCATGACTACTAGTTTCATTAACTCGAAATTTAATTCAACTAAGTAGACATTTTCTTCACTACAGTCTCCTGGTTCACATTCAATACATTTGTAACAAAGACGGGCATACTTAATTTATATGCTCTAAATTGAGGGTATGTATCGAGAATCGGGCTGGATATTCTAGGATATTCTCTAGTTTATTCCCTTTGCGTACAATATTTTCCTTATACCTTTATTTATTTCTCTTATGTTCCTGATATATATATATATATATATATATATATATATGTTAGGCATGTAACTCAGACTATTCTTTTTATCAATTCAATAAAGAAAAACACTTTTTCCTTCTCTCATTTCACATGAACGAAATGCAATACTAGAAGCAATACAATAAATATTGGAAGTATAAGATTATGTAGTCCATAAATATTGAATCACTTTAGAAGATAGCTATCACTTTGTATCCCAAACTACTCCTTTCAGACATTTGAAAAAGCTGCTCTTCTGAGGATTCAGATTAAGATACACCAAGAGAACCGTCTTCATCACAACTCTAAAACAAAAAAATATGTCCCTTATAAACCTCTGATAATGCACTACAAAAATTCAGCATCTGTGATCCCTTTTATCGCTTTAGAATGAGATCCTTTTCCTTCCAATGGAAGGTATCCTATGCCACTTTCTAGCCATGTTAATGAGCTTCTTGGAACTCAAGTCAGATGAAGAAAACTTCAAGTGGGAGCATTGGGAAAAGAAAGAACCACGGTAAGAACTTGAAAGGTATTAGTTGTGTTGGGTGGAAGGCAGCAGTGGAAGGAAGATATTGTATAATATTCATTCCAGGACAGTCCTCAGATAAATTTTTCTCTTAGGTTAGGCTTGGTTAAACCAAGGAGTTTTTACATGGACAAGTGGGTTATCCTTCATGAATGGTCGCACACTTACACTGCTCGGGGAGTCATGGTGTACATAGCCCTGGTCCCATATGACAAATGGTCTAATGAGACTGATACTATCATCTAAGCTGAAAACCGATCGAGCAAATGACGGGGATCGGAGGGGAAACAATAGGCCACTAAATCCTTTGCTTTCTTATATCAATTGGATCCACATGGGAATTCATGTGATTTCAAGGTTTTAAAACTGGGAATAGCACAATATACAGGCTTTACTCTATATACATGATTTGTCTATAGAAGCTTTCCATATTTTCCATGTTTTTCCAACAGCCTAACGTAGTGGTAAGTAAAAGAAAAGAAAGTTGAATGGTTTTAAGTGGGGTTCATGAACCAACATAGAAGCCATAACTCATGTGCTCTTCTAATATTTTTTTAAAAAAAAGTTGTTTATTATACAATCCATGGAGACCGGAAAACCAGAATGAGAAAGAGAATGTTAGAAAAGAGTAAAGAGTACGAAGGATTGTTCTTGAGGAAACAATGAATCAATTTTTACGTTAAAAAATGAGGAAATTAAATCGAAGTCATTTTGATAGGTGTAGAAAGGGAACAGTGGATTGATTTAGATTTTAAAAAAGCAACATTTTACACATCAGCAATGGAGATTTCTAAAAATGTGAAATAGAAAATTTTTATTCTGGACATTTTAGAGAACTATCTCTTGCTATTCGATTTTCTGAGATCAATGTGATAGAAGTCACAGATTTTCACTGTTTCTGGATTCTTAATTTAATCAGGTGTCATGTTTATTTGGGATCATTAGAGGTTTCTGTGAGTATGCACCTGAACTTTAACCTAAGAAACTGAAAACCAAATAACGTTAGCATTAAAATTCATCTGGATTACCTTAATATTATGCAGCAGTTCATGCTCCTCAGAGGCCTTCAACAGAGATATAATGGAGAGAGGACTCAAAGCTGGTAATCTCGTTAAGAGACAAGAAAGATACTATGATGTAACATGTTCTAATTGATTGTGATAGAAATCTGATGACATCCCACTCAAAAGCAACAGGAAAAATGTGCTTAAGCAACAGCATAGTGTAACTAAAAGTTCTAGTATGGGAAATGTATGATGACATGGAAAGTATAAACAAGCATGTCTGGAAGATATTTCCTCACTCCCCAATTCATCATAAAATATAATGATATTTCTTTGAAGAAAAGAATTTCCCCAAAAGAAATCCTCCATCTTTGAGTAACTCCTGGTGAGTAGTTGCACCTATATCCACCATAATTGGTCCCATTTAAGAGCCATAATTTTAATAATAGAAGTACAGATACTCCATACAGGGCATAAAAATATGGTACAACTGTTTCCTTCCATTCTTTCTTAAAGATTTCAATAAAGAAAATGATGGCATTCACCACTTCTTTTATTATAGTGAAAGAAATATGACTAATAATGCAAATCTGGTAATCACTGTAGACATCATTTACAGTTTCATTAATATCTCAAGTCACAATTCACCATACTGACAAGAAATAATTACAGTCTCATTCCATAAAACTCCTTTGTTCATATTAAATTACAAGCATTAACAACAAACTCATACAGCTTCCTTGTGAAATAACACAATCAAAGGAATAGGGATGGTTTAATATAGGAAACAATTAGGATGCACATGCATGAAAATCTGAATTTTCTTGTAACAATTTTATCAAAGTTACCTTGCCCAAGGTGAGTGTTGATTGGCTTGAGTTATATCCTGCCTTGATGAAGCGGGAGAGCGATGGCAAAGGCTGTTGGCCGTATCGTTGAACACCAGATGCAGATCTACTCTAGGCTCCTTGGTTTCTCTGTTGTTAGTCTAACTTTCCAGAGTCTCTAGAACTTTTCATTGATGGTCGCTTTCTATGTTCAGGTCCAAGACACCTTAGAGATAGCTGAGCTATTTGATTTACAGCTTTTGAAGGATATCTTCCCTCCAGTCTGGCGTCCATTATGGTTTTCAGCTTTCGTCTATCAGAAAGGTATGGTTTGATCCAGTCCACCAGATTATGTCGCCAATCGGGACTTGTGCAGTATCCAGTGCCCGTAAGCCTGTCAGTATCTCTACCACATGTCTACTCAAAACCATACACATCGCTCTCTTACACAAATGCCCTGTTCAATAAGCACATTAATGTTAATCTAATGGCTACTTTTAAAGAGATTTAGGTCGAAAAGACAAACACTATATTTCATCGTCAAAGGCAGTCAGACAAATCGCAAGCCATAAGAGCACTAAAATTTGTTTCGGGGGATTACCCGTGGCTACATACTCAGGAGCGGCATAACCATATGTTCCCATAACCCTTGTGGTCACATGTGACTGACTAGCTGTTGGACCCAATTTTGCCAAGCCAAAGTCTGATATCTTGGCATTGTAGGACTACAGCAGAAAATGAGAGTTAGAACAAGTTTAAGAATTTGATCATTAGTATATCTCTCAATAGTAGCACTTATGTGCAAGTGCTTTACCCCATCAAGCAATATATTCGATGCCTTGAAATCCCTGTAAATTACTTGCGTCTCTGATGTATGCAAGAAAGTCATCCCTCGAGCTGCTCCTATTGCAATCTTAAGCCGTATGTCCCAAGGAAGCGGTGAGCCCCCTGCACACGCAAAAATATATATCCGAATCAAATGGGAGAAAGGAAAAGAATGAAATGGTGTAAGGGGCTAGAAGCATAGTTGCAGCGACGTTGATGAATGTCATGCAGAGAGTTATCTAAGGCTAAATTATTCATAATTTGTTCTTACTTCCAAAAAAGATGGTTCTCTAAGCTGCCTTTCTGCATGAATTCATATATCAGTAGCAGCCTTTTATCCTCCAGCACATCCCAACAGCTTGACAAGTTGGGATGAGAAATTCTTCAAGAAATTAATCTCAGACTGCACCCCAACAAAATGAACAACTTGAATAAAGACGATTGACAGGAAACAGTTCCTGCAAGTTTTTGCACATGTGCAGTTTCAAAAGGAATAAAAATATCAAAATAAGCATCACAATACAATTTCATTTCAGACTGAACCATCTTTCTTAAAGTTCACCCTTGCAACTCAGTTTAACCCATCATTCATCTAGAGGGTTTTGCCAATTTCTTTCTTGTTTTTCCTTTAGTGAACTATGAACACCATCCCAAAATTAGAGATTTAGTCCTTGTATGTAATTGTCTTTAGATTCCAGAAAAGGAAACAGAAGATAATGGTATATAGAAATAGTAAGAATGATAAATATCAGAGCACAAATGATAAAAACAAGTTTTATAAGGAGTGCAAAACTATGAACAAAAGACAGAAAGATCTAAAGAGAAAGGGGAGAAAGAAAGAATAAAGAAACAAGCAAAAAGAGCTGAGATAGTGATGATAAAATATTTTTTTTAAATGATATGAATCTTCGGGCATTGTCACTTGCAACAACACAGCGCCTAGTTGCTCAAATTCATCATGTTTAAAAATGTATCTGAGGGACCACAGAATTTCACCCACAATCAATGAAAAGGAAAACACCTATGAAAGCCTCTTTAACATAACTTTTTGATGTCTGAAACATAAATACCTTAAGACTGCCTTAAAGGCATTTTTTCTAACATGGGTTTTTTCTAAAATCAATTACATTATATAGTAATTCATCTAAGATGAACTACATCATAAACAAATTAAACCATTGCAGTGAGAGAATAATTATAAGGTCTAAATACATAAAATTCTTAAAATCTTAGCTTATTTGAATCACCTGCCATCTCTTCAAATCCTTGCATGCTTTCAGAGTTCAATTCTTGACAGCACCACATGGACCCAGTGCCACCCTTGAAGCCTTCTCATCTAGCCAACCCTTGAAAACCTTTCCAAAAAAGTCCCCCTCTCCTAAAACTGTAACAGTCTGAAATTTTTGAAACAAAGCCTTCAGTTCTGCAAAACTATAGATCCTCAAATTGGGATGAGGCAAGATCTGACCATTGGGGAAGGCTTCATCACTGCCACCGCTGGCGGTCGAGAACACGCTGTTTCTGGAGAAGTTGCTGCCTCCTGAAGATGTAGTGTTGGTAGTTGTCTGAGACACCCCAGCTGCAATTTCCCTCACAATTGACTATTACACTAGGGAAAAACAGGTCAAAAACTAAACCTAGTTGTACAGAAAATTAAAATCTATAAATAGAAATACAGATTCAAGATATTTCCAGAGGATCAAAGAAAAGAAATAAAACTATGCTGAGAAAGTGATGAAATCAATGGATTATGGTAACAAAACAAATAAAAGATAACTAGATATGTTACAGTCCAATTGAAGTCCAAAAGGTCATCTTTAACACAGACTCACAGTAAAATGTACATGAGAGAATAAAACGAAAATCCAGAACCCACAGAAGAAACGAAGAATAAAGCAAAATTGTTGAAGGAATACCAAACAAAAACGATCAACCCATAGGAAAACAAAAACAATTGATCAGAAAAGTAACCAAACGATCAAAAGGAAAAAGAAAAACAGAAACCCGTGTGAGAAAATGAAGAAAAGGATGAAAATGTTGCAAACAAAATAAAAGAAAACAATCAATCCATTACCGAGAACCCCATACCTGTACTGAGATTCCCAGTGGTGATAGGAGTTATGGTATCCTGAGAAGAACTCCAGCAAATCCCCATTATGATCTTTTGCTTTCAATTCGAGCTCACCCAGAGGCCAGAAATGGGAATAGCCTACTCCTCCCAAACTCGAGAAAGGAAAACCGAAATGAGCACAAAGAAAGAAATATTCTCGGTGGGTACAGAAAACAACTTTCCACAACCCTGCCGTGATCAAACAATCGACCCTCTTCACCTTCTGAGCTTCCTCCTCCTCCTATTGACTCTAGACTTTGAATTGCCTGCAGCTTTCAATAGTCCATCTTTCATATTATTATTAATAATCTTTAACCAGACAGTGAAAAGTCACAAGGCTGAACAAAATACCAAAAAAAAAAAGCCTGCTGCTTTTGACAGGCAACAAATGGTGAGGGTGTTTGGAGGGGATGCGAGAAACTACTTTTGGCGGGTTACGCAGCAAACACTAGTCCAAGTCAAACTGCCGTGTCAGTGTGAAGAGCCAGTCAAAGGTCAGGAATTCAAACCGAAAGTAACAAGTATTTAATTATAGACTTAACATGGAAGTCTATTGTTTTACGTCATTATTTATATTTATTCATTTATTTTTTAATTAATTCAATAATATAATAATTTAAGGGATAAAGGATTAAAAAATACATATGAGATAATTGAAATTTTTCTAAACTTAATCAATGATTTTAAGCTAAGTTTTTAAAGAATTACACATAAGTATATAATATAATTTTATCACATTTATTGCCTTTTTCTTTGCCTCATACTTGGCGATTAATCCGACACTAGATAACTTAAAGCGCTTTCATATATACATGTTTCGCTTTAAATATCTTACGATCGTACAAAAACATATATATATATATACAAAATGATTTATAAACTAACTTATTTCTTTAAATCCAAAATTAGTATAAAAAGACACCATTTGGAATAAAATTACTCTAAGATATAATTATTATGTGAGAATGAGACAAATGCTCATTAGAAATTTAGTTATGAAGGATTTCTTTTAGGTAATATTTTTCTAAATATCACAACTTCAAGGTTAATTTTGGAAGATATTACTTTTACAAGTAGCTTTAACAAATTCATGCATTTTAAGATTAAATGATAATGAATTCGTGCATTTTCCATACATAATTTGTCTTTAAAAAGTGAATTTGAATGGGTAGTTAGAAATAGTCATAATTTGAAATCATATTCTACTCACCATGTTTTTCTTTTTTCTTTTTTTTGGACAAGATTTAAAATATATATATTTTAAGATACAATTGTTTATTATTACAATGAACGGCCGCCCTTTAAAGACTGACTTTATTTGGCCAAGCTTTAGTAAATTCATCTTTAAAACATACATCAAACTCATCTTGCAAGTCTTTTTTATCTTCTAAGGTGATTCCTACCTAAAGTTTTATTTTTCAATCCACTTTAATTTGTCTTTATTTTTTTCTTTTTTCTTATTTATAAAAAGACTACTAATAAAAACTTACACATATGATTAAAAGATAATCCATAATAATCTTCAAAACCAAATTTTATAACATCCCTATAAAATTTTGAGCATCAAATATTAGAAATAGTAATATAAATACCTTTTTAGATTAACAATTCGTTATTCTATTTGCTTCTCTATAGATATGACCATAATTAAATATTTAAATCTTACAGTAAATCTTCAACATCCTCCATTAATAGAATAATTGACCTAAGTGAACTACTTTTCTATTATTATTTTGAATTCCTTCCAATCTCTAAGTTTAGAACTTATAAATTGCAACTAAAACCATTATAACGTTACCTTTAAGATTTATCTCAAATGGTAAATGGAGAAGGGTGCACAAAAGATCTCAAATTCGAGTAATTACGAGAATGATATAATCCAAAATAGGTAAATATAAAAATAATAAAAACAAACAAAGGAACAAGCAAAAGACAAACATGACTTGGCCTTAAAGTTTCAAAGGAAGAATCAAACTAGATGAAAGGAAAAATATAAATGAAAGGATGAGCTTGCAAAAACTCAGCCATTATATTAGGAAAGGGTTTATATTGTTAAATTATGATTCTCTCTCTTAAAGCATTTATATAACAGCAAATTCTATCTAAAAAATACAGATCTTAAAAATAAAATCATCACCTAAGAAATAATATTGAACGAAACGGGCTCCTTATATATCAATCCTATATGTCAGATACCCTGCATGGGAGGAGTTTGTAGACAGATATGAGACCATCCTGTGGTTGAAGGCGAAGCACGTGTTCCCAAGTCCCAACTCAGCTAGCCATTAAATATTAATAATCAAATCGTAGGGAATGGGTCAAGTATTTGGTCAAGGAGGAAAATCCCCTTTTTATTCAGAAAACTCACCTAACACCTACACATTTTTTTCCAATTATTTGAGAAGATTTATCATAGTATGTTCTAGTATTTTCCTGACTGGTAGAGGGGTCAAAGGACGTATCAAATAGATGTATTTTTCAAATTTTGACAAGTTTGGTTGGGAGTTCACGAGAAGCAGAATGAGTCACACAATGCTGCCCAATCAAGGAAGTCTAACGGATATTTTGCATTGAGTTCAATTCATGCCCTTCCAGTACTCTCTACTTTGTTTAGTCAATATTTTTGAATTGACCCTTTTGATCCTTCCTTGAAGTCAATTATACTTATTAAAATAAATAAAATAAATAGTTAAAAATGATAATGTAAGTGAGTAGTTTTTTTTTTAATAAAACTCATGATTAAGTGCGACATCGACTGATCAAATCATATGAGGCCATCTACTTACCGGTCAGATATGCGTGAACAAGCAGTTTACTCGACAATTACTCTACAAATTAACTTATAAAATACTCAACTTCGACTCTGAAGAATCGACCGTTTGAGCCGAGCATCGTCAACATCGATCGTTCACTCAGAACTTAATCAAGTTTTACTATTTTATTAATCAAGTCGAGTTCGAGTATAATTCTTCATTGATTTTGTAATTGATTCAAGCTTTATTGATCGTGTTCGGAAAGAGTTTCAACTATTTTTCCAAACAGCCAAACATCTAAAAATAACTCGATCGAGTTTGAGTCACTCTACACGACTCAATCCGATTGCACCCTTACTCCTGCGCTTTAAAACACGTCTATTGCTCGGTAGTTTTTATACTTATAACGTTGTGAATTCTCCATATTGCACGCACAAACACCCACCGTGTCATGTGATTACGAGACCAAACGAACAAACATCCTTTATAAGCCTGGGGAACAGAATCTAACACCAACACTCTTCCTATCGTGAGATGAAGAATTCCGCTCTAATAATTACTTATAACGATTCGATCCAACCATATAGACATTACCCGCTTTCTTTGAGCCCCCTATTCTTCAAAACACGTCTGGCGCAGTTAAGAAAAGCTGATATTTGGCATGGACGGATACGACTCTGGGTCCTAAACCCATCTCGTTAACAAGAGCAGGTGAAAATGCAGAAACAAAATGGGGAGGCGAGATGAGAAGGATTCCACAAGGAATACAATTTTATTATATCTAAACCATTTCTGTTAAGGATCAGAACCATTTTTGTTCTGATTTCTAGCCATTTGCTGGTAGAGGATACATATATCATATATTTTCCACCTATGAGAGAGACTCCATATATTTTGTTGACAAGGTTAGAAACAGAAGGGTGAGAGACCCACCCTCCATATTGTGTAGAGAATTAAGCATAATGGAGAGGAGGAAGGTGAGGGGCTGCCATAAGAATGTTTCTGGTCCGCTAGGTTGGGGCTGGGTACCCAGAGCTACCACAACATCGCTTATCAGAGGCCGGTACATAGGCTGCTCCTGCAGGCACATTGCAGTTACGGCGATCGCATGGTGTAGACACCGGACAGGGAAGCGGCCTCGCAGCTGAGGATCCGCCAGCTGAGAGAATCTCCTCCTGTCCTTGAACAGAGGCCGGGCCTGCATTCACAGTTCAAAGAAATGCAAATTGATGAAACCACCGGTCATGATAGTGTTACTATTGATAAAGAATGGAAACTAAATTGATAAAGAGCCGCACTACGCGGAAGAGCTGGCTTTCTTTAATGAATCCCCGCACTAATGCTTATTTTATTAGCATTTGGATTTAGGTGATACACAAGGTTCATTAAGGTAGTTACCATGCATGGTCCACTCTTTATTAATTTAGTTTCCATTCTTTTATCAAATATTTTTAAACAGAGATCGCAATACTTAGTTTTAGGTCTCGTTCACAATTTTTCAAATAAAATGAAACAGGCCTCATAACTTAGTTCCCCACTTAAGCTATGTTTGGTTCCTTAAAAGCATTAAAAGAAGAAATGTGAAGAACATGATTTTTCTGGTAATATGCTAGAAGCCTTTCTCTCTACTTTATCCTTAAGAAAACGTGAGGAAAATATTGAGAGTGCCATAGTCCTGACAATCCCTTCTTTATTTTTTTTTCCTCAACTTTTCTCTAGACAACCAAACAAGAAAAAATATATATTTCTTTGCATTTTTCCCCTCCACATTTTCTTTCCCTCTCAAACTTAGGATGCTAACATAGCCTTGTACAATTATCTCTTTATGATGATATTTGTTAGAACCATCTAAAGGCCGTACTACTGCTAGAAGTCCCAGAAAGAGAAAGAACCTACAGACCAACAAAATAACAACAATAATTGCCAGAGAAAGAAATTTCAATGAGGAGATTTATATCACAGGCAAGTTAGAACACTCTAATTAATAGAAAAAGATTTCAAGAAGCAAGCTGGAAAATCAAAAAGGTTGACACTCACCCATTTACTAAGTTCTGCCCTCCCGAAACCCGGTAGAGCCTGACGCCATCCGTCCAGCATCCAGCCCATCAAAAGCACCACCCAAAAACACAAATCATTCATTATCATTACCGCCATTGCGTATCTCTGGGGCGCAATATCCATGTGTTCCCATAACCCGAGTAGTAACATGGGTGTTTTCGCCAACAGGTCCAAATTTAGCAAGTCCAAAATCAGAAAGCTTGGGGTGGAAATCATTGTCCAATAGTATATTTCCAGATTTCAAGTCTCGGTAGATGACTGGTGGATTTGCCTTGCAATGTAGATACTCCAAGCCCCTAGCAGTACCAACAGCAATTTTCATCCGGGTGTTCCATTCCAATGTGCCTGTCAAAGCCAACATCTGTCAAGAACAATTAGGCTATGATTATAACACCACCAAAAAGGACTCGTGATCAACACAACCCTGCAATTATCACAATTACTGATTATTAGGCACGTCTTATGTATCACTCTCTTTCCATATAAGAAAAATGTGAACATTTATTCTTAGAATGTTGTGCTAAATAAACCTGAGCAAGTTTTACTGATTTTTTCCCTCTGAGTGACACATCACATAAATGGTCCTAATTTTGCAGAGATGACAACACAAAAATTGACTTTCGTATAAGAAAATTGGAGAAGAAGAAGAAGAAGATGAATTATTTAACGTGTCTGGCATCCCAGTGCAGCAGTGAAGAGAACTCATGGGTGAGAAGAACCTTTACAACATCCATTAACTGTTATAAGTAGGCCTCTTTACCCTGTTTAGACTCAAATATATGTTTATGCCTCATTCATTTAATAAGCGAGGATCATGTTCTGTTACTTTGGAAGTTACATTGCACATCCAAAATTCCTTAAAGTACACATTTTCTACAGCGCCTACAGAACAAGAAAACTACAACCACTTCATTTCTACTGTGGTGTCCTGTCCATGAAGCACTTTCTTCATATAATTAACCTCAAGTGTAATGGGCATTTTCACAATCATCAATCTAATAAAAAGAAGAACTCGATTTTTTTTTTCCTAAACCTACAATCAAAGGGATGATAGAACCGCCATCTTCCAATGGCATTATTGTTCTTCATCCATTCCTTTAAATGCACGGGGCATTGCAATCTTCTGCACCCCGTATATGATGTTAGAACACCAAATAAATTATGAATGTTTTTTGAATCATAATAAGATTTAATGTTTTAAAAAAGGATGCTAACAAGGAGTTATCACAGCTGCAGACAAGGGAGATTCACAGTAAGATGGTTCAGTAATACGCAACACATCTAGACTGAATTGAATGTTTATTCTGGTGAGAAAGTCGACCAATAGAATTGCCTTTCGCACCAATAAACTAATGGCATTCAGTAGTTCAATTCGATGCCAAAGAATTTCAACTCAAAACCCAGATAACACGGAGACGACATGTAAGGAGGTTACCTAACTGACCTAGCCAGGATAGTTGCGTAGAAATTATCATTGAAAAAAGCAATCAAAACAAACAAAAATGATGAAATAACCAAACTCTCCTGCCCCATAAAGGTGAGAGTGAAAGTACAGCTTTAAGCTCAAAACATGCCAACTGCAGGTAGACTTCAGTTTGAAACTTATATGCATCTCACATACCCTTGCTGTTGTTTGGTTCTTGAAAATACTAAGGAAATCTCGAAAATACTAAGGGAACAATCTCTTTATATTTGGCTGGCCTATGAAAACATGAAGGAAAATGAATTACTATTTAAAACTAGTTCACAATTTACAAAATTTAAAATTATTTAGTTTTTATATCAGTGAGCTAAATAAGGAATGAGGTTGAAATAACAAATAAAAATTATTACTTCATCTTTGAATTTATTTTTTTTTATTTTCCTTCTACTTTTCCCTTTCTACTTTTCATCTCTATTTATTTTCCTTGCATTCCCCACTCCCAAACAAAGCCTAAAGCAACTTTAATAAACTGCATTTCCATCCATTGGGTTTGGTATGTTTACAAATATTCTAAGGAAACATGTCCAACTGAGTTACCCTAGAGAGCCCTGTATAGTAACTGTATCACTCTGACCATCTTTATGATTTTTGAGTTAAACATACATCAAATAAATATATCGTTGTCCATGCACGAATACAGACACATGCAGATCAAAGATAATATGAACCTGGATAAGTAGACATTTATGCAATTTTGACAAACTAAGCATATTTGCATCCAAAAAATGTGCATAGATCCCTGTAATTGTACAAATAAATCAGGTAAATCATTATGTAACTCTCAACACAAATATTCATACATACAATCAAGAAGGCAACTCATTGTCATTTATTTTCAATTGTCTAAGTCATAATGTGGAATGAACTGATTTAGTTAAGGTTTAGTCTCATAATCCATTTAGGATTCTTTTCCTTCTCTCTCTATGTCTCCAATGACTTAACTCTATTTCCTTTCCCTAACACCAGAGTATAATACAGACAGCCCTCCCTTTTTACACAAATTAATGAGAATCAATATATTCCTTTCTCTCAACACAGATTGGGAAATTTCCCAACATATCAACAAGTTCCAGCCTCTGAACCAGAAATCACAGGCTCACCTCCAGTCCTCATGTGAGTGAAAGATTATCGGGTTATCCCACATCTACACGGCCGCACATGAAGCTTATACAACGGGCGACCACGTCGACGATCGGCTTAAGGCCCGTGGTTGCCAAGGGGTACACTGTTAACATAACATCGTCGATATCTTCCGTTCAGATTGTCTCGCCGTCCGGTCTCGTGGTCACGTTGGCGCGCTCTCGTCTTTCAATGACACCGCCACCGTCTTTCACGTGATCTCATCGAGGAGTAGTTTGCGACATCCACCACTTTATGCTCAGTCTGGGTTGGCATGCAACCACGCCGTCTCATATGTTCAAACACCCGGTACCGCTTAAATACCGGGCCTTTGAATTTCAGCGTCATGAACCCCGGTGATGATTCGTACGCTAAATGCACCATTCCGCTTTTTTATCATCATTCTCATCTAACGGAAAGTGTATTTATCTGATTATTATGTAAGATTTGATATCACATTACAAGCACTAACCAGATGGTATTCTGGGAACTGTAAACAACACCTCTTCACCACTTTCTGCACAAAAACACTGGGGAAAACTCAAGTATCTATCAAGACATCAATAAATCCCAGAGTGGTTATTTCAGAGAAGCATAATTCTGATATATCTGACGTATTAATCGCATGTTGGACCTGCAGTCTACAGACACCCTATGGATCCGAATGTCAACCCATGTACCAAGTCAATGAGTTTCAACAAGATCCAGGAGACATCGACCCACTTGCAGGTAAACCGAATCCATCCCACTCACGACCTACCGACATCCCATTTCCTACGAAATGCAGCTTAGTCAGCCATCTGAACCACCATGGATAACTGTCCCAATGTCAGAAATCTGGGGATGGTCTCGCAGGTCAGCTGTCAACACCAGTCGGGCGGCCAGATGGTAACGTGAGGCCATACCTGTGTCGGGATATAATGATGCAAATCAAGGCAGATTTCACGGCAGGAGCAGACGCCTCTACACATCGTGGTATTGTGTTAATTGGAGGTAATTAATATCCCGAATAGTAAGAACAAGATGTAAGTAGCCATCCAAGGCCGGCGCAGTACCGGCTACATCCACAATACGCAACTCATACGGCCCAAGCATCTTCTCCCAAGAGTTGCGATTTGCACTTAAACTGGTAATGAAACTTGGTATGCATACAATCTGCCATCCTCATATTTCATTCCAACTCCAAGCCTGGGCGGTGGTTAATTAAACACATCGGCTGATCACAATTTATCGGAGTAAAAGATTGCATCGTACGCATGACTACTAGTTTCACATCCGTCCACTAACCAGCGTATATCTTCTACTAAGTCTCCTTAGAGGTCCTAGATAAAGTATATATGTGGACAAACTCATGCGTTTTCCATCTATATGCTCCAACTGACGGGGAGTTTGGCTACTAGTCTCATAATCCATTTGTGATTCTTTTCCTTCTCCATTAGTTCCTAACTAGACTTTTTAATCAGTTTCTTTTCCCAACACTTGGAGAAAATAAAATATGTTCATTTCTCCTTTTGTAAATTAACAATGAGAATCAATGTATTCCTTTCTCCAATGATTAATGATCTTTCCCTAATCCTTCACCAACCTATACTGTTCATTTAATCCAACTAGATCTCAAATAGCTTGAACAAGTTTTAGGCCAAGAAACTCCTGTGAACATGAGCCCAACATGCTGCTACAGCTTTTACGTCCCAGATTTAAACCTGTAAGATCAAACAAAAAGAGACTAGACTAGTTTTACTCACCTATATAAGATTCTTCACAATCTTGTGGGCCGTTTTATAGAATTTTTTTTTTTCGATAACAAAGCCACAGACTGTTAAGTCACACACTGACTAATTCCACCATCCCTGTTTACCAACTGTACAACCCTCCAATGCCCCCAGGAGGACTCAAACCCATAACCTCTATGTACCCATCCCAGAGCTTTACGCCATCTTAGCTACCCCTTGGGGGTGGCGTGGCTATTTATAGAAATATAGATTGGACTTGCTCCAAGATATTTACTTTCTAAATTTCATATGGTTGGAAATTATTTTCATCATCCAAAAACATGCAGAGAGGGCCAATCATTTAACACACTTTCCTAGAAGCCTATGTAACTAAAACGGAAATATAATGCGCATGACCCCACTTTTAAAACATTGCATGCATTGCCATAATACAGGCAAACAGAACCTACTAAATAGATATTATCTTCCAAGTCTTCGTATGTATTCAAACTAATGAGTTTTGATCTCTACCGGTACAGCAGCCAGCAAGTAGACAAGATTAGAATGGCGCAAAAGGCTCAACAAGAGAGAACCTCCATGATAAATTCCTGCTTCCTTTGAATGCCCTCGTGATTGAGCCATTTGATTGCAAACAATCTCGTCACAACATGAATCAGCACAATGAGAACCTCTATAGTGGATTTGGGTACCAATCCATATAATAATGACTCATAAAAGAATTTCCAATTAATCTAGTTAACATCCAACAGACCATGTGCACAAACAAGGCATGAAGTAACTAATCCCTGACTTAGAGATATAAGAAAAGAATTTCTAAAATCTCACAAAAATCTGCATTTTCAATATCTATCCAATTAACTAATCTGAGTCCCATGAGAGATATAAAAGTAAGGGAAAACAGGAAATAACTTTATATTATTCTTTGATAAAGAATATCTCAAAGTATCCATGCCCTCCTTCATTTTCCTATAACCAAAACGGACCCATGAATCCCTAAAGGTCATGTAAACAATCCTGTTTGGCCATTTTCTAGTTCTCCTTTGTAAACCTCTCCTAAAACCCCTTCTCCAATCATGTACTTGAAACTTCTTGTTGCATTATTGAGTTGTTGAAAGGCGGAAACTCGCGACTCAAAGTATTTGGCTGCTTTTATCCTTCCCTTTGTTTCTCACTGATCTTCCCTTCCCATGGTCTGCAACATGCCAAGAAAAAGGAACTTGAGTAACAATAAAATTTATCAAATAAATAATAACATATGCCCATAACAGGAATTGCACCTCAGGATAAATCAGAATCCAAAGTACAAGTAACAACAGCATTCTGTTTGTTTGCTAAGAAAAATCAGACAAAACAAAACTCTAAAATTCAACCCAATTTTTGAGAAAACGAACACAAGAAGATAATAGCTGCTATTTTCAATTTCCTGTTCTCTTCTTGGTTCCTAATTAGGCAAAACAGTGGACAATGAGGCGTTCCGAACCTGGAAATCAAAGGAAACAGCGCTTCAGCTCCACTGCCCTCCATCATGCCATTGTTAACATTATTCCCCGATGGTTTCCAAGCAAGAAAGCAATCCTATCTTCTGAATTGGACAACTGTGTGCCAAATCAATCACCAAAACCCTAATAGGCCACACCCAGTATGAACATTCCAGAGACCCCCACAAACCCAAATCCCCGAAAAGAAAAAGGGCTCAACTGAAAAGGACAACTTATAAACAGAAATAGACTTTGAACCCCAAATCAAAGAAACAAAACCCAAAACAGAAATGAAGAAACGAGGAGTAGGTACACTATAGAAGTAGTAAAATCAGTTCGAGGTTTACAACCCCACCATATTAGAGAAAGTTTTGTTTATGTTTAAACTCGCTAACAGATTATTTAATTTTACAGAAAAATATAGAGGCAAATATTAACATTTATTATTATGGGATATGTTTGTTCTTCTAATTTCTTCTTTAGGCCTATAGTTGAAATTCAATATTCGTAATTTGAATTGTTGTGTGTCGTTTCGTCATTGCCTTTAATCCTCCCTCCATTTAAACGTTATGGGAGGTGGTGGGGAGCTCTCAAGCATACCCTCTCAACACCTCGTTCCATCTTTCCTATTGCCTCTTTTTTCCCGCTTTCTCCTCTCCTTTTACAATCTTTCTCTCTCCTCTCCTTTTTCTCTACTTTTTCCAATCTTTCTCCATTTTTTCCCGCAACTGTATTCAATCAGACGTTGCATGAGATGCGTACTTTATTACGTGTAAAGTTACTGACGGTATTTTCAACAGGGTTTATGCTATTGAGACATGTGGCAAAAGTTAAAACAGAGACACATTAAGGAGTTTTATACATATTTAAGTTGTTTTTTAAAAATTACTTAAATAAGCCAAAAAAATAAAAACATTGTTTAAGATACTAGTCATGTCAATATACATATCAGTACCGTAGTCATTAATTACGGTATTGAACTTTGAAGAATTATAATATCATAATCAATAACTACGACATCAAACTTTAAAATTAACAATGCACATCGTTTTTAAAAATCATGTGCCTCTTCTCTCCCATTTTCCTTCCTCTCCTTTTCCTGCAGCCCCTTCTCCACCTCCTCTCTAAATGACTATTAGGGTGATTTTGCCATGCACTTTCGGTGCCTTCCATTCCAATTAACTACTCTATCAGAATCATTGTAATCTTCCTCCATAATAGGTAAATCTATTTCTACTTAGATTGATAGGGATTTTTTGGGCTAGTAGAAACTACATTAAGATATAGGTTGAGTTTTTCACAAAGTCTAAGGATGAGAAATCCTCCACAACAATGAATGTTTGTTTTTTTACACACATTTTGTTGTTCATTTTTGTAACGTGTGATTTCTTCTCTGTTTTTAGGTTATAGAAAATTGAACACTGTTCTTCATCTTAATATTATTCTTGGTAAAACCTGAATTGTTTTTTTCTGCTCTATTATTGATGTTATCTGAAACTATTTGAGACTTTCTAAGGCACCTACTCTATTCTCGAATGCATGTATCATAGAGCTTTTCCAGCGTTAGAACCTTAAATATCTAGCTTGATATAAGGGAAGAATTGTTTGGAAATTTCACCTAGAGGTACTAATTGGTAGTGGGGGAAGACTAGGTAAAGGAAAAAAAAATCTCTAATTTATCTTTCAGGTCACACCTACCACTTCATCACATCAACTACCTATGGTCAAAACATTTAGTACATCTAACAGCACTGTACTACACTATCCAAAAATGTTATATAAAGCATCCCCTCACTCAAATTTTCCTTCATTGCAACTTTGAAACTAATAACATTCTTTCTTTTTTCTTTTCTTTTTTATGGATCAATCAAATGCATTATTTTTCTCCTTTTTGTTTGTGAATACATTTGTGATTGTACATTTTCTATTTATATGTTTTGGGTTTAGTGAAAATTGTTTCATTATCTAAATTAATGACATTTGTGTGTTGTTTCTGGGGCAACTATTGGCATTCAACTTGGTATTTTGCTTTGTAAGACAACTTTGGTAATGATATTATCTTACTTAATCGACATTTTATGTGGTAAATAATGTCTCGACTCCTACTATTCCCACACTATAAGTTTTTGTAATGAAAAAATCGAAAGGACTAAAACAAATGTGAAATATGCTGTAACAAAGCCTTATCAAATCTTGGATGTACTGATTGATTGCACATATGATCAGTTGTTAACTATGATATGCTCAAGGACAGGTAAGAAAGGTTTAAATTAGTTCTCACTCTCAGGCATCCTCAAAGCTTTAAATAAGTTCTATCCTGGGTCTAATACTGAATGATAATACGTGTATCTAATGTTAAACACAATAAACTAGAATGGAGGAAATTGAATTGTATCTTTAGTTATACATGTTAAGCCAAGTGAATCAATCGATACTTACACAACTTATTAATTTCGAGGAAATTTTAATGTTAAGGAATTGACATTGGTGTGGGCCTAGTAGTGCTCCAAATGTGAATCGATGATGTGAAGTAAATGAAGATGATCAAGATTGTGAAGATGAAGGATGTGATGAAGATGGTGACGATGAAAATGATGGAGATGGAGATGTTCAAGCTGATTGACATGTATTAGCTTTGTTAACTCTTAACCAACTTATAGACAATGAGCAAGGGAGATATGTCACTCCGTGGATATGCCGTTGTGGATGTCTCAAATAACCCAAATTTCGAGGGACCCCCGATCCCCATGGACTCCAAACAAAAAGGGAAACCACACTATTACTTAGCACTATCATCCTAATTTGAAAATGTGGAAAACTTCGTAATGTCGCTTCAAATGACTCGGACTTCATAGAATCCTATAATAAATTCCAAACTCAAGTGTGGAGAATTTTAGTTGTGTTTTTACTTCCAAAGTCATGGAAGATGTTAAGTTGTACCTATTAAAGCACATCAACAGTATGTGGTTGCTGCATCTTCAAAAAAATTGCTAGTGTTAAGATGTAAGAAGACCGAAGAGTGTCAATGTACATGGAAGTTTCATGCTATGGTTGTGAAATATACATCTTTCTTCGCAATCAATAAGTATAAAGGTCCACATACTTGTGTCAATTCTTGCTTAAATCGGGATCATCAACAATTAGACTCTAACTCGATTGTTGATCATATCAAGGCAATGATTACGTACGCTTCACTTTGTCAAACTGCCATCTAAGCAACCATTATGAAGAAATTTGATATGAAATATCATATAAGAAGGCATTTATTGCTTCATAAAGAATTTTTGCCAATCTTATTCGGGACTTATGAGTCATATATAGAATCACACGTTTCTTCAAGAGGCAAACTTAGATGTCTTGTAACTTGGAAAACATTTGACAATCGTATGCATAACACTATTTAATGCATTTTTCTGTGATTTCACCCATCTATATTGAAGGATCTAATTCATTGTCTACCATATCGAGTATTGATGGTACACATTTGTTCGGGAAGTATAAAGGCACTTTAATAATTTCTATGGGATATTGATGAGTCAAAAACTCATTGAATTTTTAGTCCATTTTTTCTGATCTTTATTACAATGTAATTGCTTGTTTTTATGCAGAAATATATAGCAGAAATGAGAATTCCAACAAGGCCTTATGAAAGCACCAATGGCAAAGGTGAGTTTCGCGATAGAATCAAGGTTTAACACTGCGTCGGTTACATCGAATGAAAACTGCCGCGACAAAAGAGAAGTTGTTAGATGTAGTCGCTTCAGTGGAAAGGATTTCATGTCTCGACACCATTCTAAGGTCGCGACACCGGCGAAGATAACTCCAAGGCAAATGTATAATTGAGATCGCGATCATGAATGATTGATGGATCAATATACATGGTCCATCAGTAATTTAAGGTTGCGACAAAATATGTTGAGACTCCAATCAAGGTCGCACTGTGTATTTAAGGTCGTGGACTGCCATCACAAACTAGGATAAAAGTATTGCGTAAGAAGAGCTACCATCATGTCGCTGACACTACTGCAGGTCACATTAATAAAGCGAAGATATTGTCGGTGAAGAATGCAAAATTGATGTTGCAACAAAAATGTGAGCTGAGGACACCAATCGAGGTCGCGACTAGGAATTCATGTCGTGACATAAAAATGAGCTGAACAGTTAAAACATGTTGCAACTAAGTTTGAGCCACTGCGACAAAAACAAAGTAAGAAAGGCAAACTATCTGGCCACGATTACTGAATTTTTGCGTCACAACCAATGAAAGAAGCTGAATTTCCGGTAAGAAACTGCTGTGACTACGAAAATGAGGTTGCTGATAGATGGGGATATTCTGATGTCACACAGTTTTTAAGGTCGCGACATAACTTTCAGCAAGGAGAAGAAAAAATTAGGTCGCGACCTAAATAACCTAAATCCCATGTCATGGATGAAGATGTCGAAAGGACAAATAATTTTAAGTCGCACATGAAAAGGGGGAGCCGTGACCAAGAAATGAGGGTCGACAATGTAGTCCATGCCATAGCAACCCGAGGTCACGAAGCACAAAATACAGACAATGGTAAAAACAATTATGTCACGACATGGAACTGAGGTCGAGACCAGAAATAGAAAATTGAATGGAAACTGTTGAAACTAAGAAATGAGGTTGCGACCGAGAAGAAAAACAAAGAATGGTCACTTAATATAATTTTCGAGGTCGCACAAGAATTGCAATGATTAAAGAAACTACTTCTTGGTCATGATCAGTCCACGCCGCTACAAGAAAACAAGCAGATCGGGCAATTTTGAGTCGCGACCTACGGAAGGCTCAAGATTAATCGAACGATGTCGCACTTAAAAGCAGGTTCGCATCAAGAAGCAAAGAGTACCGATAACATAAATGATGTCGGACATCGAATCGAGGTCGCGGACACATAAAGGTAAAAGGCGCAGAGAGAGCCAAGCCCATATCGGACGGAGGTCGCTACACCACCTCTCGAAACAAAAGGGGGTCGCAACTGCAGTCTCACTATCACAACTAACATAATCATGACAAAGAATCTGCGGTCGCACCACTAATCAAATGAATCAAGAAACAAGTCGCACGCAAAACATCAGGTCATAGCTCAACAATTGTAAGAACAAAGTGAAAGAACATTGCACGTTTCCTGAGGTTGCCATGTACTCGATGTGCCGTATCAGGATTTACGCTGACATCGCTCTCGTTATGCATCAAACAGAGGGCTGCGCGAATATTTAAAGGGAATGCACTGAGCCTTGAAATTAGGCCCAATTTTTGAAGGTTATAAATAAGCGTACACAGTTTTAGTAAAGCAGCTTCCGTTTTTTCTTAAACCATTTGTTTGGGAGGACGAGGAAGACTCACTATATATTGTAGAATAGACTTTTCTTTTCTTTTCTTTTCTTTTCTTTTTCTATATTCGAATCCGTGAATCATAGAATGTAGAAGCCGGATTCAAATTTTATTCTCTTTTCCAATTACTACTTAGTATCAATGAAGTTCGACAATTTTTTTTGAATTCGCTTCTTTCCAGGAATTATAGTTACAAAGGATGTTCTTAATCAATACTCCATTATAGATCGTGATTCTCAGAATCGGGAGAAGCACAAATTGTTGGATTTATTGTTAGCTGCGCCTTTCTTTCGCATGAATTGTAGAGAGAATTACTCTCGGATTGGAATTTATTTGGTTGATGTGTTATTGAATTAACTGCCTCTAATAGTATAATCCACACCCTCCCAAGGCGTGTATCCCACTTTGATTTTCGTGATACCTCCGATTGACATGCAGATGGAGATTCTTAGAGTTTGGAACATTCATTCGGGTATGTTAGACTACCATTGAAGAACTAGTGAGCTCGAGAGTCCACTTAGATACCCCCGGCTTCACTCATAATTGATGTCGGGAGGGGAATATTTATCACCCCAAATAACCGAGATTTCACCTTAATCTATTGGTGCCTTGAACTCAGAGCAGGTTTGAGATTCAATCATGGGAATGGAAACATCCACTAGATTGAAAGGACAGAGTCATCAATCGTTGTTGTAGAAATTTTGCAAACAACCTTTACTTGGGAAGGTGAAATTTGCGCCCCAAGAAACGGGTATGAGCTATTGAGAAAGAAAATACCCATCTTGTTAAGATCGTGCAGAGCACAAGCAACCAAGTCAGACCCTTGTCTCTCGGTATAAGACCTCTAGTCGTTGAATTATGGAAAATTCAACCGCATGAAAGAGCATCTTAGACAACCAAATCCAGCACAAAAACAGAGTAACAATGCATGATGGTGCGTGAATTGGCTATTTCACGCACTTCTTTTGATAGTGTTCATTTCTCGCGCAGAACCGATTCAAATTCAAGATTTTATTTTGTTATTTGTTTTATTATCATAAATTCAACCTTCTTTACTCTTAGGTAATTCTAGAACAATTATTTTTTTAGTCAAGCCGAGAAACTCACACATAGAATTCTCAAATAGTATGAATCTTGAGAAGTCGGGGTAGTCAGACTTCAAAGTCTTGTCAACTTGTGGGAATGATATCCTGACTTACATCCAATTTTACTACTTGAATTAATTCGCCAAGAATTGCAAGTGTCATAGACTAAATCCATTATTAATTTTAACATAAAAATCGCTTTATTCATTTTCAAACAATCCATTCAACTTTGACATAGATAATTGTTAACTGTGTTGCCCATGTATAAGTGTTAATTGAAAGGGTTTAGTTCATATCTTCAATGCAAATAATACGATGGAAATAACGCCATTGTTTTCACCGGCATTTGCTATTACAGTAACGAGATAGTTGTTCACATAGCTGCGGGTGGCCTGCATGTATTAGAAACAAGGTAACTCCAACGGATGCTTAGACTTGGTGTTATATCCGATGTGATATCCAGCATTATGGCAGTAATGACTGATGTTCATCTTGGTTGGACTGAACCATATGCATATCATAGGATTTGCATGCGTCATCTTGCAAGCAACTTTATGAATAGATTCAAAGATAAAATCTTAAAGAATTTGGTGTGCAGAGCAACTTTAGCAATTGAAGTTGGAAAATTCAATAAACATATGGACACAATTAGGAGAAATAATTTAGAAGCACAACGATAGTTGGAGGCAATCCCTTTCTTGAGAAATGAAACTTTCACACAGATGAGGTTTGAACATATGGGATAATGACTACAAATGTTTGAGGTTTTCAATAGTAATCTTAAAGGAGCTCGAAGTTTACCCGTAACTGCATTGGTTCAAATGACCTTTTTTAGGCTCAATAGTTACTTTGTTGCAAGAAGGAAACAAGGTTCTAACATATTGGCATCAGATGAGTAGTATACTCCATATGTTGATGCTAAGATTAAGGCACATGTGGTTAAAGCTAGATCATTTAAGATTCTTCTTTACAATCACAACCATGGACAATTTCATGTCAAGTCAAAGAGAGGTCAAACACATTGCCTCGTTCATATGATCATGAACGCACTTGTGGTAAGACACTTATATGGTGGATTTCCCCGTATATCATATTATAACACGCCGGCCATCCACAGATTTCTCTCCATCATTCAAGGCTACAACAGCATTTTCGACCGTGACTATGATATCGGACAACTTGTTCCATCCCATCTTCAATGAATATGAATTGCCTCCTTATGATGGTCTAACCATTATGCCTTCTAAGTCAATGAAACGCACATCATGTGGACATCCAAAATCAACCTGTTTGCATAATGAAATGGACGTTAGAGAGGGGAAGACAACTATTACATGTGGGTTGTGCAAACAACTTGGTCACAATTGTCGATCTTGTCAAAATAGGAATCAAGTTGATTGAAACATGTCTCTGCTTTTTTTTATTGTTACATTGCCTTAATAACTATATTGTTATCTATATACTCAGTATTCTTGCTCATTTGTTAATCGTTATTGATTGTTATATGTTTGCGTATATGAATCATGTTGCCTTATGGATGCAAATCATAGATAGATTTGTCTTGGTTTTACAGGACAAACATCGGTCTCATTTAGTGGACACTACTTAGGTATGCATTTTTCATATCAAAAAATATTGTTTTCAATTATTGTGTAATGTAAGGGCAGGAATTGATTTATTGATATCTTTGTAATTTGTAGCTTGCTGGTACTACATGTCTACGCCAGATGCTGAAGCAATGCGCAGAGTGGTAGATGATCCCTCGTGATTCGCCTTACGCGATCCGATCCGGCTTATTGGCCTCATCAGATTAGGCATGTCACACTCAATCGGGCCTCATCAATAGTCTGATCGGCGAGAGCTATTGTCCCGAGACACACACACATTTCATTTACCGATTGAGGAGATGACAATCACATTACAAGACGTCGCTATCATCCTAGGCCTCCGAATTCATGGACCACCAATCACTAGCCTGGGCGTGACTTCGCGCCGTCTCGTCGTGTCGTGAGTCGCTAGGTGCGGATCCCACCACCGCCGAATGAGCCAGAGGATATGCTGCCCGACGCCACGGCGCCCCATCCAATGTTTTAAAACCGAACCGATAATCAACCTAAAAGTTACTTGCTCATAGCTCACGGTTTGGATCAATGTCTGAACTGCATAGAACTGTGGTCGAACTGATGACAAGTATAAACATATAATTTATATATTATTAAAATATAAAATAATATATATTATAAATAAATTAACATCTCAATAATTTTTTTATGTTTTTTATATTATTAAGATTCAAATAAAAATATAAATATATTGATATTTAAACTCTTTTATTAAAAATATCTCTATATCTAATTTGGATACATCTAAAATAAAAGAAAATTTTTGTTTATCTAATTCTAACTAATATTGTAATTTTGAAATCAATATATATATATATATATATATATATATATATTGATATTTGGAATTTTAATAAAATATGCTCTATATTTAAATTAATATTATTCTAAAAGAAAGTTTTATTTACTATTATGAATATTTTTGAGACATGGATTTTTTTTTTTTTTTATGAAAAATAATGAATCAAAGTGTAATTAGGCAATGGTGGCTACTATGCGTGATCTCTTATTTTCATTTAAGAGAAAGTTGTCTCACATCGGTTGAGTAGAAGGAAATATTCTCCTAGATACCTAATTCTCCTCAATTAAAACATCAAAAAACCGATTGGAACGCTGACTTATTCCCACAATGTTGAGTTATTGTTTGACACGCTCCAAAGAGACATGCAGATTATCCCTCTTTTTCGAGAGCACAATGAGAGGTCAGAATCCGCCGATTAATTCAAAACCAAGTGGAGTCTAAGGTTCGATTGTCGATTCGCACACCACCTTGGCTCAATATAGCCTGGGTCAGTAAGTCCGACCCAAATTAAAAATTGGTCCTGTCGACGCTAGGACTAGCTGGATCTACCGATCCGGTCCACTTATAAAACATTGGTCTCATCAATTGTCAACTCCACCATGGGACGCATAATGAGGTGACATTAGAGCCAAAGGCACTGTTTCATCCTAGCATTGTTAGGATCCTTTCTTCTCGTTTGTAACAAGAAGGGTCCAGATAGTCCACCGCTTCCTCCTCATTACTACGCAGATCTCACGCAAACCACTACTTACAATCTGGGTGAGCGCTTTAGCACACTTATACCGAGGTTTTCGGTCAAGCGAGGCCGAGATCAGGCACCGAGATTGCTGGTCAGGCGACATTGTTGGCGGTGCACAGAAAAAAAAATTAGAAACATACACATATAAAAGCCACCAGATGTTACATGGGAATGGTTTTTTTCATCCAACTCGGGTCTCGATACTACAAGTGGGTGATCCGATTGGGTCGACCAACAAGATGTCCAAATGTCAACACTTACACGATGATGGCATTATGCATGATGGAGACGTTAAGCCTATTAACATGGATTACCAACTAAGCCCGAGGTCGAGATGTTCCTGGCTGAGCTTGAGCTCATTGATCCATTAGGTTTCGGCTGAGAGTACCTTTATCAGCGGGTGAATAACCCATTCGTGTGCTCGCTTCGATCTGAGACTAGTTTGATGCATAGACTGAACGTAATTGTGTATTAATATATATTATTTTTAGTCATATTCTACAATAACAATAATTTAGTTCATATCGCATCGAGGTAACGTGATTATTCAGAAGGTCACGTGTTCATACATCGAGAGTCGATCGCTTCCATCTACCTAATATATGTCTAAATTGATCCGGATTTGGCAAATGATGTCAAAACTTATCTATTTTGAGACTATAGAATAGCATCGCCCGCAGCAAGCCTTTAATCAATCTCTACTATTGTGGAACGTCCTCCCCGCTCGTTAAAGCAAGTATATTTGGTCGATGTACCAGACGCCACAAGTACGCATCAGAGACATATCATGCACAGTCACGCCCATGGGCTATGCGTGCAAAGAAGATTGTCACATCACCTCCTATTACTGCTAGTATTATGAATCCATCCAGGTCATGGAGTAAGATTCACCGCATTACACTATTGACTCACACCACCACTTCATAGATCAAAATGATATCATAATACAACCACAAGATCCCACTCTGTTGGTAAGTAAGAGTTTTAAATTCTCAATTATTTTCCAAAATTTAATGTATAGATAAAAAAAAATTTTACTTTGTTTGGTTTGCTTTTAGATTCTAGTATGGTAGACATCAATAATTTAAGATCCGACTTTCTCGTGCTTGGTCAGACGACATTCATCGTATTTGCTTAGACTGTTACCACGCCCTTGATCGAGAGGACCACGCATCGCCACAGACATCCACATAGCACATCTACGCCACATTTACCATCCATCGACCCCACGTCATCCACTATGGGCTAGGATGCAATTGATCTCGAGGTCAAGGAGAGGCACAGAGGTGGTAATGAGAATCATGGTCGACCTAGAAAGCGAGGTGGTGGTCGACCAAGTGGTTCCACTTATGAGAATTCCATACCGGCCCCCGAGACTTTCATACCACAATAGTATTCCACACCACCCTCCTAGAATTTCATACCACCCGCATATTCCACACTACCCCCAGAGACTTCCGCTCTGCATGTCATCCCACCATTATCACCCACATCTCCAACCTTAAAGACCACATTACCATCTACAACATCACCGCAAAGATCGCTCCCATTGGATGAGAGACCATGATTAACCTCGTTTCAAACTTCTGCACATGACGCCCACCTAGGCGAATTCCTCGTTTCACGATACATGTCGAGTCGCTCCACCATCACCCTCATCCATCCCATCGTATCCATTCGAGATCGCATTACGCCCCTACGTATCATCTATATCAAGTATTCTAAGTATCCTAAAAGAAAAGACAAAACATCCATCATGCGACTCCATTGACATCTATTTACTCAGATATCAATATATCTTAGATACATCATAGATATATATCCATATTTTATTCGGCTTTATATACATAAAATTCTTACTTCAATTTGTTAGGTATTGGTTGTCATTTTCAATGCAGTCAGCCATTTAGATGAAATGGTTGTAAACACATAGTGACTTGGTTGTATTTTAGATAGGTGTGTTCAATGTAATTTGATGTGTTGGATTAATTTGATGACATGTCCAATGCACGTTATGTGAATATTAGTTGCATTTTGGATAAGTGTATTGTGTTGTACTTAGCAATTATATATATTAAAATACCAACGCCATACATGGAATAATTGATATTTGATTTAAGAATTAAAAGCTCAATATCGTGAATCACCGACTTAAAGACTTGCTATTTTTTAAGTCCAATGTCATGTTGAATAACACAGATTAATCTTTAAACAGTTCACATTATCAGAAGTAGTCAACAATGTATAGTCTGCCTGATGCTAGAGGCCATGTTGTTGTAACGCACTAATTGAACGATGGTTTTCCATGCTCAACTTATTTTAAAAATCAAGAAATGACTAAGATAGTCCAAACTCGAGATTCAGAGCCAAATATAAATAGGTAAAGACAAAGCTACATCCAGAGCCTGGCCTTTTCTTCATATAAAATAAAATAAGCTGTCTTACAATTATCTGGGTAATACAACAATAATGTGGCTTCTGATGTTACAAATGCCAACCCTTTTTTTCTTCCCTTGAGGAGCCAAGAACGAGACACATTAATTCAAACATGAACCATCCACACACTACAACAGTCAGGGTTTTGCCTGGCCTGGCCTTGGCTCCACGTTTGAAGGGAGCAGCACCTCATCCCACAATTCTATGGTTAAACTAATCTAAAGGAGAAAAAAGAAAATGGGTACAATAACAACCCCAACATTCTCGCAGCCAGAAGAGCTAAACTGGGCCGTGTAGAGTCGACCTTGCTGGAGTTGGGAGATCCTGGAGACTGGAATCTGACGTTGAGGTCAGGGGGTATTGAATCTTGTCTCTGTTGGGGCGGCAGTCCCCGCCACGAGGGCTGTTGATGGGGTCCTACTCGTGGGGCAGCGGCGGCTTCTCCTCCTGGATGATATAATAATGAGCTGCTCGAATTGGTTGTACCTGATTTTTCCAAGAACTTGGGTCCTCCAAAGATGGCTGTATTGTGGCTGTCCGAGATAAGTATCATGTTAATATATGAGAGGAGCTTGAGACCTGAACCTGTCTTGGCCTGCCAGTTCTAGTCATTGGTTTCCTCTATCCAAGTTGGAATGTTGAAACCGTAGGCACCATTGAATCCGTTCATGCCGGGATGGATTTGAAAGGGGGGTCTCAGCCTGATTGGCGCCGCCACTGCTGTTCAGGATGCTGACCCCAGGTTGGGCATTCGATCCGATACCAGCTTCCGTGCTTCCACTGCTGGGTCCTGAAGCCCTTGTTATAGTATTTACTATGTCGTGAGGCTGAGGTGCCAGCAGATGTAACAGAGACTGCTCCGATGAATGTTGCATCGCGAGCCAGCATTATTCCCCTGGTAAACTGATTCCTCCGGTCTTCTGCACTGGTTTATCCTCCTGAGAATCCACACTGCAAGGCGTAGAATCGCCCTGGCAGATTGACGCTATTGAGATTACTGATGAACTGAAATGTAAGTGGTTGGTGGTAATAACGTCGTCTCCTACCCATCCTGGTCCAAACTTCACTCCTGGAGGCAAAGACCTTTCGATCTTCTTTGCAGCAATTTTCCAGGCAACAGGGCCCAAGTTTGCAGCAAATCGACCCAGGCTCCTTGCGTAACCATACTCTGCATTAAGCCCCACCTGATTCATAGAAGCACCCATGTCAAATAACAGATTAAAGCTAAGGCAGAGACAAGATGCCCCACATACATAAATGAGCCAAAGCATAAAGCAGATGTCCAGGAATCTAGGGACAGTTCGGCGAAAGGGTCCTAGTAAAATTATTGTTGAAAAGCACTTGGGAACCATCTGGATGCTTTTTCACTTATTGGGTCAGTCTTTGTCACTCATTGCTGCAGTTATGAAATTATTTAGTCAAATATTCTACATTATCTAATAGTGGATGAATTCCAGTCTCCATGCAAACAGTGACAACCCCATTTGTCCTCTTCCAAAGAATCAACTAATACTCAACACAAAACATCAGAGAGATAACAGTAAGATTAGATGTTTCTTCTCTCCATTCAATAGAAGGTCAAAACAGATGGTGGTCTCCTTTCCCACCAGCTATCGAAAAGATCAGTCAGGAAGGGTATTGCGTCTGTTCTCACTGTCACAAATGGCCTTCCATGTCAGGAACCTCTCAACGTAGAACCTGCATAAAATTGAAAAGGGAAAAAAATGTTACATCTCCCCCTCCTCAGAAAAAGGAGAAAAAATCAGCCAATTCCCAGGTTTCAAACCTGTCAATTCATCATGTCTCTCTGTTTTGTGATCAGCAGACCAACCAGTATTAGCATCACTGTAGCGAAATACAAAAAGTTTCTCACGCTTCAGATTAATCAGCAGGACCAGATCTCTGTCCAAACAAGAGCCCCTTCCTAGATCATAATTGACCACATGGTGCTTTGCAGTAGCAAGAGTTGCATCAGAGGAAAACTCTTCTGAGGTTATATGTACGCCCAAAGAAGGCCTCGCCCGGAGGCTCTTTCGCGTTCTTGGTCGGTGGTCTACTCCTCCTAACTGTTTTTGGCCCTACTTCACACACCAAACATCTGCCTCAAATTCTCAAAACTTCTCGCCAATTTTTATGATCGCCAGAAAACATAACAAAACTAACAACCCATGTTTGATGAAGGATACAGATATGACTATGAGATAACAAACTATTCTAAAATGATATCCCGGCCACTGGTATCATGGCATTTTGAACAGATCAAGAAAACATCTTTCTGCAAAATGCACTAAAAAAATCAATTAACTAGACTAAAAATTCAGTATCTGTAACTCAACAGAAACATCACAATGTCTTTAGAACCTTGTATTATATCAGCTCTAATTCATCGTCACTAATGACAAGCTTTATGGCAAACTAAAAATGTTAAGGACAGAAAAGTCTCCTCAAAAAGAAAAGAAGAGAGTTCTAACCGCAGAAATGAATAAAAATTTACTTCATACGACTTATTCTATCAATAACAAACATGCTGCTGATGAGCTTATGTCCCCAAAGAATGCCGATTGTTGTTGCCAAAAGATTGGAAAAACTGCAAAGAAGTTTTCTTAAGGGAGGTGGGGCCCTTGAAAGGAAGGCTCACTTGATCAAATGGGTCAAATGGGATGTGGTTTGTTTTGAAAAAAGGCAAGGCAGTTTAGGCCTGAGAAACCTGACTCTCTTGAACAAAGCTCTATTTGGTAAATGGATTTGGAAATTTGCGTCAGATAGAAACTGTACTTGGAAAACTCTCATTAGCTCCAAGTATGGCTTTGATGGCTTGGGTTGGTGCTCTAAAGAAGCCCGTGGGCCCTTCGAGGTAGGCTTTTGGAAGGAGATTCTTAAAGAATCCAACTAGGTTAAAGAGAACTGGAGATTCAAAATTGGCAAATGGTAATTGAAGATTAGATTTAGATGACTCTTCGTGTGGAACCAATTTCAGATGCCATTTCTTTTTCTTATCCTTCTTTGACTTTAGCAACAATGCTTTGAGATCAGATGAATGTTTGGGACCAAACTGCTGGGACCGACAACCTGAAACTTTATCTTTCAGAGGTCTCAACGACCGGGAAGTGGTTTGGTCGTGGGCCCTTCCGAACTGACTTTATTAAAGAAAGGGTCTTCTGACTCAGACAAGATCTCTTGGAAGGGCCAAACAAGTTGTAGATTTTCTGTTAGTTATGCTTGCAAAGTGCTAAATCCAAGTGCAACTCCCTTGTTTCTCGTTAAGGGCATCTGGGTGCCTTGTGTCCCCACCAAAGCAGCCTTTTTTGCATGGGAAGCGGCCTAGGGTAAGGTTTTAACTTTGGACAAGCTCCAAAGAAGGGGGTGGCACCTCCCAACCTCATTATCTTTTAGGTCAACATGAGGGAACTATCCATCATTTTGCCACAGTGTCTGGGTGGTCAGCCCCTTGGGACTTCTTTATCTCCTTAATCGGTTTCTTCTTGGTCCTATAAATCAGTCAAGGATGCTCTCATCGTCTGAAGGGTTCTTTTGTTGAAGAAGAAAGATTTGGAATTTGTCCCCTTGCATTTTCGGACAGTATTGAAAGAGCGCAATTGCATATTTTTTAGAGATGGGACTGTGGATGTACAAAAACTTAAGCATTCTTTTGTTTCTAACTTGTGGAGTTGGAATAGTTTGTACATAGGTGAAGAGATTTCTTCACTTATAGGTCTAGATGGTCTGTCCCTATGTTGAGGGCTGTCCGTCGGGCCTGTTTTTGCTGGTTGGCTTTTGGTTATAGGTTTTGCAAAATTGTTCTGTTATTTTTGTCCTCTGTCCCTTTTGTATACCCTTGTGTACTTGAACCTAGGTTCTTTTGTTCAATACTACTGCTTTTTATCGATAAAAAATAAATAAATTCAGAATACAATATATTTCTTTATAAATAGTAATTCACAATCAGAATAATCTGCTATGAATTCCACGACTTGATAATCTGTGTATTACGACAATAGACAATTTTTTTGTGACATGTTTGAATAGATATAATCTATTATCCAGTGCCAGTGATGCATCAGAGTATACACAGAGCATACAAAATAAGCCGAAGTAGAAGCAGAAAGAAGAAGAGAAAGATGTTACTGTCACAACCCACTCCAACCCATTCAACCTCAAGAACAAAAAATAGCATGAGGCTATCAAAGTTTTAAATCATATAATTTAGTAAGAGGGAAAGAATGTGGGTGTAAGACTTGCTGAGTGATCCAGTTTGAACCTATGCTATATGGCACTCCAGAGGATGTGAACCGCCTGTGTTGGACACTGACATAACAAGGGTTTCAGAGTGATGCCCGTCCAAAATGCCGATGGGTCATTATATGTAATTCAACAGGAGGTTAACAATAAAACAGAATAAAAAGAAGGAAAGAAAAGAAAAGAAAACAGACAAAAAAGCTCCTGTATTTCCTTTGTCACAATAGACTCATAGTTGGAGTTCCATCCTAATTATACACTTCAATATGAACTAGGGGATATAACAAGAAAAAGTGAAAATCAATTATTTCACCACACCATGTTTCTTAATATTTACAGTTTGATCATATTTTCCTTCATAGTGAAAAGACATGGGCCCTATGGCAGCTAACCTTCTCTCTTTTTGGTATATCTTAGTTCCTATATGCTCCTTAGGTGGCATGGTTCATTTGTGGGTAAGGTTATAAAAGACTTGGATAGCTGATCTGTTGTATATTTTTTTTGGATAGTTTGGAAGGAAAGGAACTTGGTAGCATTTCACAGTGTGGACTTTCATTTTAAAGGATAAAAATTTTCTTTTTAAAAAACTTGTGGTTTTAGTTTAGGGTGCATAGAGATATGAGCTCGTGTTGTAGGGGTTCGAACCTGGTTATCTAGGTTTACAAAAAAACCAAATACCACTATGGAAGCCATGCCCTTATTTGGCCAAAGGGCCTAAATTTTATATATTTTATGTTTACACCTAAATTTTATATAAATTTCAAAGATAAAACATCAAAATGAATAAACTACATCCTTAAAAAAAATTTCAAATCCTATCTAATTTATTATTGAAAACACAAAAACAATGACTTAAATACAGATATAATAATTATTCATAAATTATAAAGTAGATAGTAAATTATCATTTATTATTAAATGTCTTGAAAATTACTTATTATTATATGATTCTCATGTTTTTGACTATTCATATCATTTCTTCGTTTATCAATTACAATATACAATTCTTACGTTGACATTGCACATTCTTGGTAGTTCCTAACACTTTATTAGTTTTGATCATTTCCAACTATCCGATGTTTTACATCAAAATATCCACTGATATATTCAAAAATCAAATTGTCGATCTATCCATCCAAAACGATATTTTCATCCTTGAATTGAACCAATAAACAATACTGTTGGACCAGAAGTATCAGAAGTCAAACCACATATCAGAAATAAATAAATAAAGTATCAGAAGTCAAACCAACCTCACCTAAATATCAAAGAATCATCAAACATCAAGTTAGATTCTTGATCTAATTAGGAAGAATTATTCCATTCTACAATTTGTATTGGTTTACCTTACATAATTCCTCAATTATTGCCCACATAATAGAGATGCATTGTTTCAAATAATACACCAATAAATGGGAGTATTGAACATTTTAAAACAGAATGTCAATCAGCAATAAATACTATGAATAGAAATTATCATGTGCAGTATCTTGTGCTGCTGTAATAATCAGCTATTCCATAGATAATGCATCAAGAATTGGGAGTAGCCTTACCTTTAGAGATGAACAATTGAATAAAACTTCATGAAAAGTGTGGGCTACACCTACCTCTCCTCTTCACATATCTTTTTGCTATCCAACAACCTAGAGATGAACACCAGAATAAAACTTATGAAACCCTCTTTTGAACTGAAATTTCCACCTATCTCCAAACACCATCCATTTGTCATTCTTGACAATGAAACAACATTTGATATTTACAAAGATCCAACTTTTTCTAATTTCCTTCCAAAACCACACTTCATAACCATTTTGCACTACCCTTGAGCCTCACCACCTAGACTTTTCTATAATGATTTGTTTCACTATGAATTACTCTCATTAGCAATCTCCAAATCCACTTGCCATGCATGACCTTGTTTATAATGGAGAGATTTTGAAACCCAAGGCACTCATGCTTTTGGTTCCAAACAAACCATATCTAATTCACCAACTAATGCCACAAAGTATACTAAATACAAAACTGGACACCAACGATACCAACAACAAAACAAACAAAAGTTTAAATTTAAAAGTTCACTACTTCCTTTCATATAATTGCTACAAATTTTTAAGTTGATCCAGCAACTTATTTCAATTCCACTAATTATTTATTATTTGAAACCAAGTCGCTCAGGCATCAGTTCATATGGATGTCGTTTAAAGTAATAAAAGGCAAAATGGATAAAGTTTTAAAAGAAAACTGGTTACTTACCTAACTCAAGCAACCAAAGTAACCCAATGTTGGGCCAAAAATGTGCTGCATTTACATAATGAGAAAAGAACAATTACTCACACAACTTGAGTAACTTGATGAAATTGACCTCAAGTTAAAGGTTGAAGACATTTCAACCTAAGGGGAGGTGGATTGAACTTTGATCGGCCTTCAATCTAAACCAACCCACCTGCATTGCAACGTATTCAATGCAGTAACTCATAAATGAAAGTTTAGAGTCAACAAACAATATCTGAACTCTAGGCATTCCATCATCCAACTTTTATGTAAACGCATCTTTTTCATCCCCTTTGAAAGAAGATCCAAGAATGTAACATCAGTTGAGCTCCTTATCTACAACCGATCAGCCAGGCTTCAAATGAGTGCCATATGCATTACCATTTGAACTGCAATGGCTAGATTTGAAGACTCTGCCATTAATGCAAGAATGCAAGCATTTATCAACCATGGACAAGAATGTTACATCCCTTTCTCTCATGACACGTAACAAAGATGCCCATCCACTTTTACAGAACTCACCTCACGCCTGGGGCTTAACGATGAGGAAGAGTTTCGCCACATAAACCATATGCCAAGTCATGAATCCCTTTATGCGATGTGGACTCCTGAATATTCCGCTCATAATCCATCCCTCATTCAAAACCGACATCCACGACGACTGGTGACTTCGCGGACCCCATCTTTTTTTATTGGTAGTAGCCCTCCCACAATTTTGTGGTGACTTCGTGGACCCCATCTTCTTTTTATGGGTAGTAGCCCTCCCACAATTTTGGGACGAGGGTCATCCATGTAAACAAACCACTCGACACCACTCGCAACCACTTGCGTAACTCACACTTAAGTCTGGCCACGCTTATATGAGCCAAGCAGCTTATAAACCCATATGTCATCCGTGAATTATTATAATATCCATAATGGGTCATTAGAAAAGACTTCACAGATTTGTCTATTTGTGCCAACTTTTGTGTCTTGAAGAATTAATGAACTCCTTACATCTAAGTTTTCTTCCATCTCTATTACTCTTCCGATTACTCTTTTCCTTCAGCTTTTAATATATCATTTTTTTGATGAGAAATTAAAATAAGGTTTATATAAAGAAAGAAAGAATATTTAAAGAAAATATGAATCCTTTCCAAAGAAGAGTTTAAATATATTAAAGAAACTGGCTATCAACCTGATCTCATCTAGTAGAAACAAATGCTACAAATATGTCTCCTCACATAATATCCAAAGAACATCCTCCTACATCGCCGCCTGTTCATAAGCCCCAGCTAAGAACTACATCCTTCCTAGCTGGGCCAATCCGTTGATAGCAAGGACAAATGTCCTCTATGCTATTGGCCCTTTAAGGATTTTATCAAAATTCTTCAAAGATCTAACCATAACATTTGTCATCTCTATTGGAGCAACCATATGCAAGGACTTCAAAACAAAGGAGCTATACAAGGACATGTGTTTGACTAGCAACCACTGCCTAATAATGTTCCATGCACCTTAGGCTATTCTTTCACTTTGTCTCCTTGTAAAACCAATACTATTGTTCATTCTTTATCACAAAGAAGAGCAATACACCATGTTCATTTTATAGAGAATTTTTTACCCTCTTAAGGAGTGTCAAGTTGCTTATCCTTGAATAGTGTTTTTCTTATCTCTTCTTTGATCAAATTCATGAGGCACTCAGAATGATCCTCTATCCTTCATTTCCATTTTTCAATTAGGTGCTCAACTGATAGCAGTAAAAAGCCATGACAATGGTAGAAGTGCACAGTCCTGGGTTCATTCTGCCAGTTGCCGCTAGCCTAATGCCTTCCACTTCATCCAATGCTACTGTGTCAACTTGATTGGCATCCCCAAGGTTTGTTTCCAATGGATTTAAGGCCTACTCCATGGAAGGTTCCCTCATGATCCAAAATAAATACATAATATGTTTGTTTCTAATAAGAGAATCAACCATAGTAATACAGAAACAACTAGTGTTAATGGGTGTTTATATGTCCCTCCTCCAAACAAACTAATGATATCAACTTTCTTATAGGACCACCAACCTCCAAAGACCTAGCTTTCAATGGCGTCCTGATTCTAGATGCCCAAAGAAGAGAGGCTAGAGGAACAAATTTAAGCCCTCACTTAGGCTTTTCACCCCCAGGCCAAAGGCATATTTTTAGCGGGACAATATTGGTAGTAACATAAACAAAATAACGGCTTCCGCAAAGGGCAACGTGTTCCTTATGTATTAAGCTCCTTTTAAACCAAAAGCTTTTTCAGTAAAATTAGTTAAATAGATACAAAAGCTTTCATTGAACTTTAAAAAAAGTCTCTTGCTTTTGTAGTTGAAGCCACAATCCAAACAAGGCCTTACAGAACAATTGAGGGATTTAGATGAGATGAGGCCAATAGGGTCCAAGGTTTACTAACTTTATTCGAGATTAACCACGCAAAGGTTATTACTTTCACCAATAAAAACCTTTTTTTTTCAAGAATTTCATAATATTTATCCAGTCCACATAATGTGTAAACCTTTTGAGCCTTTGGAAACTGGGAGATTTATTACAAATAAACTAATCCAAGAATTTCACAAACTCCCATCTTTCCTTACATCCCATTACTAAATTTTGCCAAGTTCACGGTCTGTTATGGGACAACCACATATAGTTGGCATCCATCCCTATTACTGGAACTGGTGCAAAGACCACCAGCAAGAATGGCCTGCCTTTCCTCCTCCACTGCTGCTGATCCAAAGATCATCATTGTCTCATTTATGCCTTATCTATGTCAAGTAGCTTCATACTCAAATGAGGGAAGTGAATATTTGCCTAGAGTATGATTGTGTGCCATGCTTGTTTTGGTAATTAAAATAGTCAACACCCAATTGGGAATCCAAAACTTTACAAGACAACATAAGCCTCCCATATGAGCACTTTGCTCACCTTTACACACATATAAACACTGTAAGGGAATGACATTTTTACTGTGCCCAATTACAATTGTGTATACAAGCGATGTTTTGTTAGTGTTCCAAACACTAGATAGGTGCTGGAGTCTGCACTAGAATCCTTACTCATATACCACTTCTCACTTTCAGCTTGAAGAATTGAAATTCGCTTATATGGTATCATAAAATGCAACATTCAGCAAAATAACATTATATACATATATATATATATATATATATATATATATATATATATATATATATTAAGATATAGTTCCCATAGAATCCATGTTTTTCTACTCATAAACTGAATAAGGCCAAGAAATTCTTTCAAAACATACAACATATTACCAAAATAAAAGAAAGTGCAAATAAACCTAAAATAACTATGCAAGCTCCATAATTTGAGTAAAAGGAAAGAATCTGCAACCCTTGAGAAAATCGATTCAACTCAGGGATGTAAGAAACACACTGAAAACAACCAGCAGCTCATCTCTGAGCTTTAGCTAAGAATTAAGATATTGACAATGCTATCGGCTAGCCAAGGCACTGCTTCCTAAAGACGTCATTCCGCGACTACATAGATATTGATATAATCCATAATCAATCAAACATCCAAGGTTCTGCATCTTCCAAAGCTCCGGAAAGAACAATAGTTAACTCCCTCTGCTAAGAACGACTAGCGAGCCCTGCGCGCATCTTCGTTGGGTTCAGCCAACCATTCGAAAATTAGAGGACCTTCGCCTCCAAGCTTGAAAAAGGCACTCAACACAGTACCAATATGGTCCCTGACAATCCAATCCCCAGCCACCTTGGATTACTTAAAAGCCAGTCAAATTTGAACTTAACAAACCATGTGGAAACAGAATTCACACCAAATGGAGCTCCTCTAATATCCTTTGAGACATAGTTCCAATGTATGATGCTTGAGGGAGTAACCAGAAAAGCTCCAGAGACATTCATCCTCCATGACTTTCCCTCTCCTTTTATGTCATCTTCAACTTCAAGTCTTTTGTATTGACACAATTAACTTCCTGAAGCTTATCATGTGAATGTTCATCCATGGTGAATTTATCACCACAGAGAACTTGCTTGAATATGCTATTTGCATTAATAAAACTTTAGACAAGAATCCCTGTAGCCTGTCCCATCCAAAGCTTCAGTCTCCACAAGTCTAATGAACCTGGTCCCCATGAATTTTTAATAACATTGTTACTGCATGTGTGTGTGTGTAATAATAAGTGTAATAAAGAATAACTCCTAATATTCTTTATGAATAATCAGAATCAAACATTATTGATAAGCATAAAATCCAGACAAACCATAACTAAGGGAGCTTGGTACTGCTCAAAACCAACAGATTGAGTTTAAGCAACTGTGGAACTTGGAGCTCAAAAATTAGATCATTTGGAAACACAAGCAAACTCAAGCCTATATCCAAGTCACATCTAAGGCCCTTTTTCATGCCAAAACCCAGCCACACTCAGGAAGAACATTAATTCATAATAAATCCTATGGTTTGCACATATGACAAGGTATTTTCCTGTATTTCATCATGCATCATGAGAACCATGATGCAGATAACAAAGCCACAGAATCCACTAAAGGCATATTTATAAGCCCAAAGATTACTTTCTGCCAAGGTCCATGAAAGATATCAGCTACAGACAAACACTCTCTGAAATTTTAATATGATAATCGTTCCTCCCATAGGCCACAAATGTTTATGAGCAGATCTTCCAAGTACCCCATCTACTTGTCACAAAAAGAGAAGATCTACAAGGGAAAAAGCAATTGTAAATGTCTGCCCCCATCTTCCACTCTGTCCTTGACTCTGTTTTATGCTTGCACAAAACAAACTATTTACTGGGTTATTCCTCCTACAGAAGGAAAAAGATAGAAGTATAGGAACCAAAAAGAAGAGAGAAGACTACATAACTAAAAGAGCTTAATGCATTCAAAGTTCTAGTATCTAATTTCAACTCAGAAAGCATGAGAAATGAAGATATGGAAACTTAGTAAATATGGCAGGCGATCATCCCCTCCCCCTAACTGGGTAGATGATATAAAATTGCTAAAAGGAAGCAAATTCTATCCAGAAAGGCAAATTTGGTTATAAAATAAATAAGGATACCAGATTCAATTCACCCAACATGGAGAAAAATACATCAAATTCTCCAAATCAAAATATTAGTATCACTATATGAGCACCAGCAGTGAATCAGTAGCCCGGAAAAGAGAGGGAAGAGATGGTAGCAAATGGTTAAGATTTTAAACGAGCAATATAAATGATAAAACCAACCCCAAACTGTTCCAAACTGGCATAAGCTCCACTAGTAAGATTCTTCTTCAAAGTTCCGAATCCATTGATGTGCTCTATGACTTCATGGTAGTCCGGAATGTAAAAACATCATTCACGTATATCAATATAGAAATTAATTTAAGTAATAGGATGGCAGGGATGTATTTTGAAATTATCGTATCATCTAAAACCTCACCCTTTGGGTCCACTGGTTCCGAGAAAACCCCATATATGTCTTTCCTGGATTTCCAAACTGAAAACCTCGGTGAAACCAGACAACCACAAGAGCTATGTCAAAGAAAGAACATTAAATCTGAAGCTTAAAGGCATACTCTTTAGCCATGCCCGATAGCTGTACTGAAACAACAGCATCCTATCTGTAATGTCACAATATCCACCATCCATCCAGTCCCTGGTGCATACATCCACGCACATAACACTTGGAAATTTTTCAAACAAAACTTCCAATCAAGTTATGGTAAGATTGTTATTAACCTTGTTGGTTGTTTGCACCAGAAATAGGCTTTTCTGCCTGGTAAAATTTGTTCCAATATCAGCATCAACAACATACTTATATTTGTAATGGAAAATCTATCTTCAACAAAGAAAAGGTAACATAGAATTCAAAGTCCCAAAAGGGGAATACAGTAAGAAATGAGAAACAAATTGAAAAGACAGTCTCGAACCTTATCTGACTTATTTGGTCCACCATTTATTATTCGAGTAATTAAACATCAGATTTATCATACAACAAATCAATAATGTATTATGAACCATAAATATTCTAAATAAGAAAGAACAAAGCTATTGCTTTCCCCAAAATCCAATGAGCACAATTAAAACTAATCGTCAGAACCCATCCGCTTAGATTTCAGAATCAACGATTTAAATTCAATTAAATGCGCGAAATCAAAGGAAAATCCAACCCATGTCAACAGAAAATCCCATAAAATAAACCAAAGCCCAAAGCAACCCTGACGCCCCAATCCATCACAACCCCAAAAATCCGCCATAAACCAAACATCAAATCGAATTCTTCCGTTTCCAAAACCCCAAAATCCATCACCACCGCACTGTCCCTCGTCCGATCCTCCGATCGGCACTGATCTCCGCCTTTAACGCCGAACGTTCTCCTCCCTCCACATTCGAATCCGACCCGCGGTGATGCCGAACCAGAGACGCGCGAATCCAACTGCGATGGCGCCACAAACCGCCCGCGCCCCTCCCGCTGCTCATCCATCATCGTCTTCGGCACCGTCGACAACCGTTTTCCTCCCCAACAGTTAGGGTTCGGGAGGATCATGATCACAGAAACCAACTGCACTAACTCAAACTAGTTAGGTTAGAGTACATAAATTAGTATTCTGCTTCTGTGTCTTAGTTTGTCTGCTTCACTTCCTTTGCTTAATACTCCGCTTCTGAAGATCCAACAGATGGTCTCCTTTTCTTCTTCTCTCTCTCCTCCACCACTACTCACCCATCCTGCCCTCTCCCCTCTCCTCTTCTCTTTCTCTCTCTCTCTTAAAACAGGCTGTTTTTATTTTTATTTTTTTGTTTTTTTTTTTTTGTTTCTATTTTTATCCTGTCGGCACGTGACGCTCCCACGCACAGAGTCCCCAGTGGAGAGACGAGCAATGTCTGATCCGTGCGATGACGTCAGCGTACCTTGGTGGGACCAGTTTTGAGGGGCAAGAGTTGATTTTGTCTCGTCTTCTGCGTCCACGTGGTAATCTAAACAGTCCAAAGACAGAGGGAAGTCGCTACGCTGGACGATAACCACTTCCAGTTAACTACACTGTCGACATTTTTTTAAAGATTCAATACTGATATATATGTTTTTCGTATTTTCAGTTTCTAGGAACCAAAGAACTCGAACTCAAAATCTGTCTTAAAAATCGAATCTCAATCTGAAAGCTTTTTCTGCAAATGTTCGAAAGTGACTTTCGAAAATAGTGAGAGTTATTTAATCCCATTGACAAAGTTCAACATTCTAAAATTAATAAATAATTGATTCTTATCGTTCTGCTGCTAATTTTTGATAATATAATATCATATTTAAACTCAATTTAATAAATTACCTGAATCTTCATCTTAATTAATCAAAGTCAATAAACTCAATAAAGAGTTCGAAATTAATAGTGTAACCTATAATTAACTTAAATAAATCAATATTCTAATAACTCACGCTTTTAATACTATGAGTAATTAATTTATTTACATCATTAACATCATTATCATATTATAGTCTTACAAAAACTCAATCACGATATTCGAGTATACTCATTCTATCTTTATTCATTCTGAAATGAGCCTTAATTTTTTTTTCTTGTTTTTTTGTAATTATGAATGAGATTGGAGGTGAAATCAAACAACTAATAAAACATTTTAATCGTCTAAGAATTCCCCTTCATGATTAAAATTCGTAGAAATTGACCTACCAAATAAAATTGTCAACAACAATAAGTAAGTAAACTAAATGCAATAAGATAAATGAAATTTAAAATAATTAAAAAAGCACCATGGAAAGTCAGTATCTTGATTAAACATGTGGGTCAAAACAAGACAAAATCAAACAAAATATCTTATCAAACATGTGATTATCTGGTCCATATTTGCAACAAATTGGTGTTTCCTTTTCTTGATTTATAATACAAATTTATAATCTTTTTTTTTTCTTTGATTTTCTCCATAGATGTCTATTTTCAATAATTGTCTTCAACCTGCTCTGGATTTTGCAAATTAATTGAGAAATCATTAAACATTTTTCTTTTGTCTATTTAAACCAAGGAGCACTTAAAAATAATCCCAAAAAATCCAATATTAATTTTCTCCCTCAATGTGATCCTATTTATATTTTATATATTAATTATTTGATCAAAATTAATTTTATCTTCCTAACATCGCATTTATAATATAATCTATATTTATATATATAATAAAATCAAATATTATTCGATTCTTCTTCCCATTGTATCCACCACTATTTTGTCATTAAAAAAATTTGCGCTATTTATCCAAAATGAAATAGATTGATATATCCAAGATACAAATAGTTAAAAATCATACATAATAAAATAATATCAAAGTTAATTGTATAATAAATCAACATAAAGCCTATAAATTTTATAATATAATAATGATATATCCTGTTCCAAATCATTTCAGACAGGTTAATCATTCCATAAATAAAATATCACAACAAGACATGAACAAAACTATACTCATAATAGCCTAATAATAAATGTAATCGTAATAAGACGACGACAAACCAAAATCTTATAATTATAAATAAAAGATATTTACTCTACACCAAAAAAAATAAGATAAAACCTAAAATCTTCATAAAATAACAACTTTATTAAGTAAGAAAATATAAAAATATATATATGTAAATAAATTATTTTAGACAAAAAACAGACCAAAACTACATATCTTTTATTTCAAAAAATTAATGTAAGATAACAAGACGAGAGAAAACGAGGAGAGTGGTTGTTTCTATTTTTAAAATTTACTTAATTAATTACTAAAAGTATAAAACCATTATTTTCATTTTCTTAAACCATTATCGTTATTAAACCAAATAACTTATTTATTAACGTATTTAAAAATAAATAAAACTTATTTATTAAAGTATTCACCACAAGTTTGACTAGAAGTTCTAACCATCAACGGAAAAATTGTGGCATTATGATAATTATAAGATTTATTACCTCATTAACTCTGCGTCCATCTAAATCCACCATATATTTCTTTAAATTTTTAATCATTTAAATAAACCATTAAGTTTGACAATTAGATTTCAATTAAGATTTCTTTTCTTGTTTTATACCTATATTCTTATTGGTTATCCAGTTTATAACTTTGCTCTATTTATTAATTAGCCTTTCAATATATGTTTTTTTATTTCATCTATTATTTTTTGGCAATAAATTGTTCAAATAGAAATGGGATATAGAGAATAAAAATTGTTGGGCTCTATTTTACACACTATAAATTAATTTAGACTATATGAATATTTAATTAATAATAGAATGTTACGTGGCAGGTTTATGTGAAAATTTATTTTACTTTCTTCATTTATACAAATAAGTTGATTAAGAAAAATTTTAAACGTATTTATAAATGGTAAAATTAAAACATAATCTAGTCTATATAATATAAATACTATGGTATACATGACTTTTTATAGATTATAACAAAGATAAATAAATATATTATACATATATCATTGTTTAATATCCAAAATGTAATAATACAAAAAATTTAAAAGTGATAAATAATTTTATTGATCCAACTATAAACCCATCGTATAAAGACAAATGGAGCCAGAATTTCTACGACGAGGCACTAACTTATATTCAAATACCTGTTCAAGTATTAAAGTTAAAGACAAATAATTTTAAAATTAAAATATATAATACTTAAAATTTCATTGATAAAGAGTCAAAACCAATATACATGGGGTACAAAAACAAAAACAAAACATAATTGCAAATAAGGTCTAATGAAGAACTTTACGCAAACAAACGAGTATATTTATAGTCTTTACAATTGACCACGACGATTTCATATTTCATGCCATGATAAACATCGTTATCAATGCAACGAACTTCTTTACGTGATACAATCGTTTATTCGTCATCCATTGATAGCACATTCGATTACGTAATCGATTATTTACAATCTTCAAATGGCAACGCTTCTCTATCGCTGCAATCGCAACCTGCAGCATCAACGCGAACGCCTGGGACTAGCGGTGTCGAACCAACGGATTATGCCCACATGTTTTATTTCAACCATTTTATGAGGAAGATCTCCAATCCCCAACAAATTTGAAAACTCAATACTAGAGCGCATATCAATAATATAACTATCCAGCTAATCTATTAGTATCATGAGCTCTAGTGAAAAAAAATTTTTTTGATAAAATTGGGCAAGACGAACCAATTTCTCCTTGTCAAAAGCTAAGAAGGAATCAGAATGACTCAAACATGTCACACAAAGAAGAAAATTAGTGTTTGACTATATAAAACGACTATTTAGCTCTTGAAGTTGCATATTTATGACGATATAAAATAACTCAACTTGATAGTGATGCAAATTTGTCTTTTCTTGAGTACATCTTGACCTCCCTCGAGCTTTAAAGATATTGTCCATATGTGGAACAACTATATTATGTTTTTCACAAAAAAGATGTGAGATCAATAAGAAAAACAACTCCCTGCCACTTTCCTCATCATTTGGCCGTTACAGCTTGATATTTGAACTAATGTCATGGCATCCACATATCTTTGATCTTTCCTTTGTAATGCCTATTATAACCACATTTGTGATTTAAATGCTTCATCAAATGAATATTTGAATACAAACTCAAAATATTGTAACAAATCCAAAATAAATATCTTTACTTCCCTATTTGTTTACGATTATACCATCTTCTAAACCATATCAAGACATCAACTACTGATGAAAACACGTCAATCAAGTTGATCAAAGCACACACAAACCCCACCATCACAAGCACGCGAAGATTACTTCGACGGTGATCGCCCACTGAAGTTCTCATTATCGATGAACTAATAACTCTAGTCATTGCTTCTCCCAAATATCTCACTATTTGCATGAGGCTCCACAATATCTACAATATTAACAACCAAGTCAAGAAATGGATTTGAATATGATCTTCAACGGCCACAAGAGCTAATTACAATTGATGCAAAGCAATTGACATAATATGCAAATATTCATTCTCCTTCAATATAAGTGTCTGAGACCATTGAATCATCATACATTTAGTCTCAAATATAACGATCATCATCTTAATAGTTTTGAACAGATATCTAGGTAATAATCTCATGATTGCTTATGAGAGAGCATTTGATATTTAGTGAATGATAACAACCCAGAAGTCACTGCTGTCCTTCTTATCCACAAATCGCAACACAACAACCATTTGCCCTTATTGATATGTCATGTGATTCAATCAATAAGAATAGAAATGCACTACCAAGACAGGTCAATAGCATTACACGATTTCCCAATGTGTCTACACCATAACGCCTTTCACCCTCGCGAGGCGTCAACCCGAGATTCTCAAGATTTTTCAACACAACATCTCGACCTTCATCAGGATCCCGCAATAAATCTAAAGGTTCACGAAGTTTCGATTACTTGAATTCGTGATTCATTGTGACCATGAAATGCAAGCCCTTGTCTTAAAAGAAATCGACACAATCAATGGATGTATCTAATCAGTTCTCGCACTTCACTTCGGAAGCTTCGGTCTCCACTGCTTGAAGAGAAAATAGCTTCAATACTTGCTTGAATTTAATACATCTTGACATTTTCCAAGCTCGTTACTTAACTATTAACGCTCCAACATGCGTTTGGAACTTTCTCATTATCTTCCACTAAGTCCAGGTATCAAACGTTTTTGCCACCCGATTGTTCTCCCATATCCTCGATGGAAAAGAGGAATGCAGACGTTGTAACATCGCAGATCTTTTCGCGTTACACTATAATCCAAGCCAAGTACTAAATTGAGAAACTGCTTGTTAAACCATCAGAGTTTTCAACACCAAATTATTTTTTGTGGAAAAAATTATGTCTAGGTCGACAAGGACCCCGTTGTAGATAAGCTCATCACTTGGTCCTGATCATTAGGATTATAATCCATAATCCTAGGCCGTAGTCCAGGATCTGATGAAAGATTGGACAAATTAATATTTATATGACTTTTCTTTGAAGAATCACCACCTTGTTCTAAGGTTTATAACTACACTAAATTCTTTAAATACTTCTTCCATGATCAAGCTTAAAAAATTATTCAATAAAATAGACTCAATATAATCAACTTTTACAATTAATTAAACAAATTATTTTGTAAATTTTATTTACTATTCTAAAAGAATATATTGTAATTAGGCATGTTATAAGTACAACCATACAGATGCATAAAAGCATCAACTTACAATTTTAATAAATCCAAGAATATCATTCAAAATATTAAAATAGGTTTTAATGAAAGGAAACACAAACAGTCGAATTAATAACCGTAACTCATGTCTTTACTAATGCATCCCCTAATCACTAATCTAGACAATAATAACAATCAATAAAATCATTAGGGAATGCAATCAGATTAGAAAATGCAACATAAAAAAAATGAATAATAGACAAAATGTACAAAATGTAATTGGTTAAAAAATTATACTGTAATAAAAAATTATCAAGACTAATTAATTCATAAAATTTTAAGATAAAAAATTAATTTATAAGTAGTAATAAAGGTAGACAAAGTAGCGATAAAGGCGAGTGTGTGTTGTGTTGTAGAGAGAGAGAGTTCTCATCTCTGAAATTCATTCAACGATAATGCGGTCTGTCATAGTTATACAAAAAGCTCAATAACTCGAGCCTTCCTTTTATGCCTGTTTGAGCCATGTTCTTCTTTCTTCTCTTTCAATTCAAGTGAGCAAATTGCCTGAGCAAAGTGGAGTTGGAAGATAAAAAAATAAAAATAAAAATATAAAGATAAGATTATTTTTGTTATGGGCTAAGTTTTATTTTTTAATACAGCTGCAATTTTGTTTGATGTCACTAAGTCTGTTTTTTTTAATAGTTTGGTGGATTATGATAGGTCAAATATTTGATTTTTTATTAAGTTTGGTTAGATAATAGTAGACTCAAAAAAATATATATATATATAAATGGGTTTAATTTTTAATTATTTTGGGTAAATAATGTGGGCCTAATATTTTTATCTTAAGTTTTGGATGGGCACAAATAATATATTATACAAGTATATAATATATATGCTTTACTAAATTTTTTTTTTTCAGGGGTAAGATGCGCCCACCTCACGCATCCCTCCGCCACTAAGAAAGACAAATACAAATTTGTTAAAAACCATTGTGAATGAAATAACACCTAGATTAGTAAATCGACTCAACAAATATGATAATAGTATAATTACTAGAATACATAGGACTCAAGTTTTGCAACATAATAATTATTCGATTATTAACAAGCCCGATACGCACAGTAAAAAAAAAAGAAAAAAGAAGGAAATCCACTCTTAGAAGATGTCATATCTTGAGAGCAATGAACGTCTAAGAGCCATTATATTGGTAGCCAGAAAGAGTGGATAGGCTAGGTAGCAATGTGGCTCAACAATATTGGATTGGGCTTAATTTGATAAACATTTCTAAAACGATGTCGTTTTGGGTTCACAACACAAAAAACGCAGCGTTTTGACTCTAGCTTCATGTGCCAGGTTCTGTGGTGTCAGACTGTCAGTTCCGACCGAATATTGGCCCAACGCAGAGGAATTATGCAGGTGTTTGAGGCCGAGAAAGTTAAAGAGGTTTCTGCTTTTAGACGGAAACATCGGCTACGTATATCTCGTATTCGTAAGGGAGCAGGTCACCCAATTTATCCTTTCCTTCTGTTGCTCAACCGAGACGAATATCATGATCGGCAAGCAATCTTTTCCTGGATTTTTCTTTCTTTTGCCTTTTCTGATTCTGTTTGCTCCCTTTATGAAAAAGGGTTCACGATATAACAATTCATCAAAAAGGAAAACTAAAATAACATTCTAGAATGCTGGGCTTAGAGGGATTAGAGGAATATGGGTTTTTGAAATTGTGGGGCTGTTTGTTTTTTCCAAAGGCCGACTGAGGCCTGGGCATTGTGGCAAGGTGGGGAGATACCAGGCGGCGAGATGGGTCTTGTAGGTGGGATATGGTTGAACAGCAGCAGAGATGGAGATTGGGTTTTCATACAAATGTATGAGAAGTTCTCTCAACTCCTACAGCTAAGAGCAGAGGAAACCTGATTGTTCGTTTCTGGAGGTAGTTTTGAACCAGCATAATCAAACCAGATTTGGTTCTGAGATTTTTAGATGATCAAATGAAAAATTAATCATGATGGCTTTGGCAACATCTTCACTGGGATTATGCGTTTTTCTTGCAATATCAAGAAATTTTTATGTTATAGTGATTTGATACAAGCTGGTAGGGCTGAGATTGTGATTGCTGAATGGAAATTTCAGTGAGGGGAATTATCAATTTTAAATGAATTGTTCAAGATCATGAAATGGGTGAATTTAAACCCAAAAACATTTCCCTGGTTGCAATTGATTTATTGTGGAAGGCCTTGGATGATTATTAGAACTTATAAGTTTGCTTCCATGGCTGCAGAGCAAGAAGAAACCCATGGAATTTGCAGAGGAACTTGTGAAGGAGTTGGATCAGTATAACGGGTTTAACTTGATAGTATCTGATATTAGTTCAAGGACCATGATTTATATAACCAACAGACCAAGAGAGGCTAATGCTACTGTTGTGGAGGTTTCACCTGGTATTCATGTGCTGACAAATGCAAGTTTGGATTCACCTTGGCCTAAGGTAAGGAGATCTGTTGATTTCTAATTGTGATAGAATGCATAAAGGAAGACATTTTCTTTGGGGATCTTTTGGGTTTTTCTCCTCTGCTTTGATCTTAGAAATTTCTTGGTCTTCAAGGGTGGATTTTGAATGATTTGCTGGTATAAAGGTAGGAATTTAGTTGTTTCTGTATGGATATGAAAAAATGATAGATGAAGGAAAGGAGAAAACTATGTCAAATATGATGAAAATTGTTTAAAACAGCCCTATGTACTTTAAATTTCTCAAGGAGAAGAGGAGATTAGTAACTTAACGCCACTTATTGTTCTTAAGCCTATATTCATCTTCTTCTGCCTTTTCCTCTTCCACTAATTTCTTTTGTTTCCTTCCTGCCAAATGACCATTTCAGCCAAACAGGAAACTTCAAACTTCTTCCCCATGCCCACAAGTCCAAATCCCAAATTGGGGTATCTCTCATACTGCACTTTCTCCACTTCTATTTAGCAAATCAAACAAATTTTGATCAAAACTCTGTTGAGAGCTGCTGAACTGGCCCTTTCTTTCAAAATAGCAGTAATTTTGATATTGGTGAACCCACACCCATATAGGGCTATAGCATGTCTACATGGATGCTAAGTCTGTCATTTGATGCTCTCTGTCCCCAGGTCCATTTTCTTATTTTTTTATTTTTCTATAACCATGGCTGTTCAGACTAGCTTGAGTGCACCTTAACTAATCCCACAGGTTAGGACTCAAGGGATTAGTGAGCCCTGGAGTTAACGGCTGGGTAAACCTAGCACGACCAGTAAACCTCCAATGGTGGGTAACCTCAACCAATGTTAAACCAACTGAACTAGTGACCAAACGTCCTCTGGGTACATTTTCAGTCCCCATTATTCAGCTTACCGTTATTCATGTGCAGGCAGAGAGACTGGGCAATAGTTTCAAAGAGCTGTTAGACAAACATGGTGATGGTGAGATTCCAACAGAGGAGATGGTTGAGAAATTAATGAAGAACACAATCAAAGACGAGGAATCCTTGCTGCCCCCACAGCCTCCAGAGAGGGGAATGATCAGTTAAGCTCCATATCCTGTCGACACATACACCCGACTTGTAAACTATAAAATCCTCCAAATGCTCCATTTCTCTCTTCTCCCCTTGCTCTGCTACATCTTGAGTACGAGCCTAATAAAATCCTACATTTTATACATACTATGGAACTAGAAGCACTTCTTCCCATTCAAGAGATATAGAGTCAGCTTCTATGAGAAGCACCTTGAAGATGAAACATGTGGAGGAGACCAAGCACCTGACTTATCTGATACAGAGAATATGATATTCGAATAATAGGATCCAGCCTGACTATTAAACTACAACTCGTAGCTAGTTTTTAGAAGAGCTTCTGGTCCTTTAATGTAAGGCAAGAGTTATTCGGTCTGTTAATATAACTATCATAACATAGTGTTTGATCTGGTACAAAACCTCTTGTAATTTGAATATTTCATCCATTTATGTATTTAAAAGTTCCACGATGGTTTTAGTTTAGTTTGTTCTACTTAATTTGTTTGAAATCTCTCTATCTCTGCTTAATTTGTTTGAGAAATTTCCGATGGAGACTATTTGATTTGATTGATTCCAGGTCCGTTTTGAATATCGAAAAGGTTGTTGGAAATGGAATCTCCTCCACTCAGGGGTTACGAAACAACCTAAATTACCGAGCTGATTCTAACAGAGCGACATGAACTAAGTTTTATCAGCATGACAAGAAACGTACAATCGATGATCTAGAAATGAAGGAACAGAAGAGAACTGAATTATACGACCCAGACATCAAAACCTTCAGATCATCCATATTCCTGGACCCTGTCAGGAGGGTTTGTGGGCCTGTGCGTTACCAATTCTGGCACATGTGTAGCCGTCGCCGCACTTGCAGACTAGCTTGCCGGTGCCGGTGCCCGTGCCTGTGACTTCCCCCCCTGGGGCAGGAGCAGGGATTGCACCCGCAGTGCTCCCCGCACCGGCAGGTGCTGTGTTCTGTCGCAGAACCCCCACTAGTCGAGCACCTGCTGGGATTTTCCATCAACAATCAAAGGTAGATGAATAAATTTGAATCAGAAATTCAACAAGACAAGAACTGAGATACTGAGAGGCTGTTTGGTTCTTATTTTTAACACTGCTCTGAGAAAGAGTTTTTGAAAGAACTTTATGATTCTGTTTGATCACTTTTTTAAAAAAACAGGAAAAGACTTTAATTCCATTTTTTTTTTCTAAAAAACAAAAAGAGAGAAATGGGTCTTCAAAACACATGTTTTTGAATAGTGTTCTCCAACTCCAAGAACAGTTTTAAAACATGCCCTCCTTATTTTGATGTTTTCGAATTGAAACGGTTATCATTGAATCCAATGTGCCAACAAATTGGATTAACCAAACAGTCTCTCATGTTTTTTGAGAAACAAAAACAATTTTCAAAATAGAAAACAAGAAATCTGGGTTTCACTTACCTGCAACTGCCGGGGCGTCACATCCGCCATTCAGGTTTCTTCTCTGTTTGATCGCCCGTTTGTGATTGTTGTCTTTCTCAGCTTGGAATTGATGCCTCCCTTATGGCTCAGGGGCTTCCAGAAGGATCAACCCAGGCATTACACATGGCGCCATAACTAAATGTCACGTGGCATTGTGTTTTCACCTGGTTGTTTAAATTATTTCAAACAAATCATCTTTTAACTTTAGACCCTAAAATAATTTTATTTGATCTCAAAACAATAAATATAAACATAAATCAAAATCTCAAAATCATAAAAATGAAACAATGTCTGCTATATCATATTGAGCCAAATCGAATTAAAGCTACATATTCATAGCTTAAATCTACATATTTGATATTATTATTATGACTATAATATATATTATTTCAATTCTACAACATATTTATAAGTTATAACCATTAATTTAATTTATTATCATTAATTGGATATATTTACTCATCAGAATTATTCATACATAACAAACTTCATATTAAAAGATAACAATACTTATCAAGATTCAAGCATAATATAATCACATCGTTGCATCAAGCTGGATGACTAAATCAAGAAAATATAACAAACCTAGATGACAAAGGAAATAACCATTTTTTATTTGAAAAAAGATTGAAAGAGTTTTTATTGGTGATTTTAGGCCTAAAATGATTTAAAAAAAAACACCATATCTTCGCTTTTAAAGAAAAAGATACTATAAAGAGAAAAAGTTATGAGAAAAAAGGCTTTGGAGCAAGTTTTTAAAATTTTTATTTTTGATGCCAAAAAAAGAGATAATAAGCTAGGCAAGCAATTTAAATTTGCTAATAATATACAAAAATTCAATCTGCATTTGTCACGATCAAAAAATGACTAGTCAACACCTACCAAATTTATGGAAAGATACCGGAAAATTTAGGTCAGCTGATGATAAATACAAATAACGTACTAGAAGAGATAAAAGAGGAGGATTGATTGATATGTGAAGTACTGGAAACTAATTTGCATGTTCTACATTTAGATTGGTCTGATTTTAAGTATTTATTAAGTCAATAAGAGTACTACTAATGACATCACTATACAAAAAAGAGGCTAAAATATAACATAATCAAATATTATAATTATAATATTGTACCGTCTTAGGTTGCCTCGTGAGTAAATAGTGAAGAGTTATATAGAGGATTTTTCTACAACGTATATCAAATCATTTTGTTACATGTACAGAATAGGACCAGCTTAAAATTTTAGGAGTTGATTTATAGAGCAGCTATGTACCATGAATAATTGGAAATGAAGAATTGCTTTATTTATTTATTTTATAATCATGTGTGTTTGGGTCAGACTCATAAACAACTAGATTGATTTCAGAAAAAGTTGAAACAATACCAGATAAATCTTCAATGATATTGGGAAGACTCGACCACTGATTGCTGGGCATAAACCCAAAATCGATCCACTTGAGCTACACCTACATTCAAGTAAAGAGCATTATAACTTTATATCCTTAATTTTTTGTTGAAGTTGATGGGTTTGAGTTAAAGATTTTCCATATGTTGAAAATCTACAAAATGGCTTCTATTATAAGTGCTTAAAGTCTTAAAGCTAATAATGAATAAACTTTCTAATAATATCCAGTGGATTCAGAAGAATTCCTATGTCCTGGGCCGACCTGGTTGGCGACCCAAAACTAAAACCCCGGACGCCCGATCAAGCCTTTTATCAAATACATTTAATTAACATGTCGTCGCTCACCATGGCTAATTTCAATTTGGAGCAAGCCCATAAACATTTACAAATTCAATGCAATTCCTTTACAAAATATACATTTAACCAAAAATGGCATTTTATGCCGTTTACAACATAATATCTAAAATCGTATTCAAATATAGGTACAAAAATAATTTCTCAAGCCGAACTCCTTGGCTTACAAAACAAACGCCATGTTAAAAATGATGAGGATGACGACTGAAAGATACCCGCGAACTTTCGAATCGACTCGATCTCCTCGACCTGGGTTCACTTTTCAATCACCGTCTATCACTCGATAATTGTGCATTGATAAAGAATACTACAAGATTTTTACGCCAGCTTGGCCTACAAAGTTTCATTCCATTTTAGTTCAATACTAATAATACATTTATCAAAATAATGCCTCTTTATACAATGTCTATGTGTAATGCAAATATACTTATACAAATATACTTTTAATATCATTTTTGCTTTTTTGATTTGCGATTTCACATACGACTATAAAGCTCACCATTCACAACATATTTAAATGCAAATTAATCCCTGTCTAACAAAGGTCATTCAAGAAGAATGCGATTTCATATTCAATATTACAGTCTCATGATCATATAGCCGATATTCACGATACATTCGGGCCAAGTAATCCTGCTTTGTTTGTCATTCAAGAAGAATGCTGGCTTCACATTTAACAAATACGTTACCTTCTACGACGACCATGGCTGAATCCCACATGCCTGGCCATTCAATAATACATTCAGAAATCGATTTATTTACATGCAAAGAATCCTGACTTATACTTCAAATACACGCGCATTACATGTGGTGATATTTTGACAAACATTTCAATATTATTAATTCAAATCAATATATATATATATGTTTAACAAATATAACTTGAAATGAGAATTAAGTCACTGAAAACATAATAGATAGAAGAGAACAGAGAATAAAGAACAAAAAACAAACCAATTTATCGATTCTTTTTTTCTTTCGATATCACAAATTCCAGTTAGGTTTGTTGTTCTAATTCGCACGAATGAACATTACAAATTCTTCATTCTTAGTGGTTGACAATTAATCGTACTAACGTAATACGCTACGATACGGCGAGGTATGATACGTTTTACTTAGTTTTACTATTTGAACCTCATTAATCATTTATTGTGTCCTTAAACTATCTACAGATAAACACGGCGTGGTTTTAAACAAAAATCCAAAAAAATTTATCGTAGTGAACAAAGGTTCACTAAGAAGTGTAGCAACGCGGCGTCAGAGCTGCACTGGCAGGGGTGCCCTTTAGGCACCCTTACCGCGGTTCCCCACGCCACGCGCGAGGCCTAAATGACGCAGATCAAATGCTGCTCTTGTGTTTTTCTCCAAAATCATCAAAATCCCAAAATAAATCATGGAATCACTCCCAAAGGCATTCTATGAATATCTCTAAACCAACCATGAGCAAACTCACACGATTATGTCTTTTTCTAACTCAAACATCCATTTCTGGTGCAACATGGTTTAGTCACATTCTGAATTTCTCTTGTCGCTTGAAGCCCTAGCTTTTCTTCAACAATTTAAAACATGGAGAGATTCATACAAATCTCAAACTATTTCCAACCCTAACTCTTCTCTCTCTCTGTCTCCAAACGTTTTTGGTTCAATGAACCCCAAGACCAAATACTATAGAATATCCTCATTTCTATGCTACTGCTTACAGTAATGTCCAAAGTTTTTATCTTTACACAAAATTTGAATCCACAAAAATGGCTTCTACTATATGTGTGAAAATCAACAACTAGTCAATTTTTTACTAGTCTAAATAATTTTGTATATAAAATTTGAATCCACAAAAAAAATGGCTTCTAGTGTAGGTGTGAAAATCAACAGCTATTCAATTTTGTACTAACTCTTCCACCTACAAGTTTTATGTGGGTACCTTGATTCAACTTTACTCTCCCCAAATAAATTATGATTTTTATGAAAATACAAAAGCATAAGCTCAATAGCTACCAAATTAATCAAATGATATGAAGAAATTTAGGTCATTGGTATTCACACATGAAACAGAAGTAAGATCAATATACAAAGTAATAGGAATTATGTATTAAGTTTTTGTTTTAGGAAAACTATTATTGAAAACAGTTTTTAAAATATAGTAAATACTATTTCAATGTTTTTTAAAAACTATTTTTGTTCTATAAATTTAACGTTTTTTTCCTCCCTACTAACTCTTCTCTATCCTTTATGTACCCCATATGAATTTTAAATAGTTCGTGACTTCTAATTACATTGGAAAAAAAATCAAAATTAGAATTCTAAAATAATTTTCCATCATAATATGACAATGAAGTACTTCAACAAACTATCTAGAAATTTTTAAGTCATATGGGTACTAAAAAGAACAAGAACTATCTCATTGTAGTTGTCCAGAGTACAATGGTCCTACTATTAAAGCTCCTTATCCTCTAATTATCCATGCAATGGTGGGATGAATTTCTATCTCTCAAATTCTAATTTATGCTTTGTTTGTTTGGTGAGAAATAAATCTAACACATGAAAACTTTTCCTTTGTTTGTATTCATAATGGTTATCAAAAAGCAAAAGCATTCAACCACTTTCCTTTGTTGTGTGTACTTTATAATTTTTAGATAATAATGTCTCAAATTTATGAAATGAGAATATAATGTTATAGTATGATTTGATTTTAGTTATTTTATACATCCGTTACATCCCTTCACTATTTTGAAATCTATGCCTTAAAACGAAGTTTGTATGTTAAAACCAGTATTACGATTAATTGAATATTAGTCGTTTTGGTTGTACCATTATTATTCTATGTACTATAAGAAAGTTTTTGTAGGAATATAAAATGTCCCAATTAATCAAAAACCATGTATAAGTTGGTGAGGAAAAAATAATAGGGATGTCATTTTCTTTGCAAAAGATGTATGGGCCATCACCTCATAGATTGCAAGTAACACTTCTCTTGGTATGGAGTGGTGGAAGCCAAATCAAGTCATGCCCTTTGATATTTCCCCCTTCATCCCAACATTTAACTTAGAAGTTTGAAGCCACCAAGGACACATATTCCATTTGTCAATTAAAAAATCTTTAGTGTGGGTAATACACTACTACCACTTAAATATTAAAATTTAAATAACAACAATAATAATAATAATAATAATAATAATAACAAAGTTTAAAATATTATTATTATTCATGAGTACATGATAAACAACCAACTAAATCTCATAAAAACTCAAACATATATGATTTGAGTCAAATATTAATATATACGGTCTTATAAAATATATGTGAATAATCAAACAAATCAAATAATTATTCATATATTTTTAAATAAATAAATAGAAAATAAATTACAAAAAGGTGATTCGAATCTTTCGTTAAATCATGTTTTGATATCATATTAAATAATTAACTCTACTAAAAACTTAAACTTATAGCATTCGAGTTTAATATGAACGTGATGCTTATTAAGTGTACTATGTTTGAAAAATCTAAATCCCATTTTCCTGAATCTAAAAAGATATTTTCTAGATGGAAACCTGCAAGTGGGACAACAGTTGGGATATTTCAGAGCAGAAGGGCAGCATCAATTATGGACTCCTGAATCATAGGTTTTTTTTCTTATTCTTTTTTTTTGGGTATGAGACCACCACCCCCATGTTCATTTTCAACCAGCAAGACTCCAACCAGGCAAAATTATAAGATTTTCCTAAAGTCCCAACTGCCCATTTCAAACTATTGAGTATGGCCACCATAACCATTGAAGATGTGGAAGTGAGAGGGAGGGAGGCAGAGTGGAGTGGGAGGAGTCTCATAACACTTAACAGTGTTTTTGCAGGGGTCCTACTTTAGCTGTGTGCTGTCACAAATGTCCCATTAAAGTTGGGTGCCCTCCCTTCCTCTTCTAACCCAATTCCCACTAAATTTCAAAGAACTATGTATGATTTTCCTGGTTTTGTTTATTATGGTTTGGTTCTTAAAGAATTATAAAAGAAAAAATATTGGACTTGTTTGATTTGTATTTTTTTAAATGGTTTTCTGTTCTTAGAAATGCAATTACATGTTAAAAACATTATTTTGTTCTTTATTTTTATTTTTTTATGATAGCAAACATCGCAGAAAATACTAAATTCAGATAATAAAATAATTTTAAAACATATAAAAACTAATGCTCTTTCAAGGCCTTAAAATAAAGTAATCAATGAACTATATTTTAAAATTAGTTTGAGATTTGTATACTTTAAACTGTTTAATCTTTGTGTTAATAGAGTTTCAACAAATTCTAATAATCTGAAAGTATAAACAAAATTAATTTATTGAGTTCTAACACATCATTTATATCTTTCCTTCACTTTATTTTATTTTATTTCTTTTGATTTTCTTATTTGACTTTTTCTGGGCCTTTTTTCTTCTATTGGCCTGAAGAACTAACTATAGCCTGCAGGACAATCGATTTAAAATCTCCATCTCCTTTAATTATTTTATCTACTTTTTTTTATTTAATCAAGGTTATAAAAGATATTATGAATAAAAATTGATAATAATATTTGTGATTTTAAAATTCAAGGAGTGAAATGAGTATCAGTGTAATTAAATAGCGTGGAGTTTATTTTTGCCAATCTTTTTGTGTCAAGTTTGTGGGAATAATTCCAAGATTAGGTTTTGATTAATTATAGTATCTAGAATTAATTATAAATCACTTTTTTTGGAGTCACATGTAGTGATGTTCTTTTTCTTTTTCTTTTAAGTTTGAGATTTTGGAATTTAGTGTTAGTTGGTTGTCATACTTTTGTCAAGTACTTCGAAATTTCAAATCTAAATTATCAGCCAATTATTTTTAGGATATATTTGGTATCTTTTTTATTATGGTTCTTTCAGTATTGGAAAAGATACACTCCACTGTTTTTAAAAATAAAACATGAAGAAAAATATCTTAAAATATCTGAAAATATCTTTTGAGTACATTAACTTTAAGTAAGAATTTATAATATTTTTAAGTTGAATAGTTTGTCTGATCGATTATGTTCTAACTCAAAATATCTCTAACCAAATCTTTTTTTTTAAGAATTAATTATTAAATAATTTTTGTCGATCATGCTTATGGAGATCGGAGTTTGAGTTGGACAGTGTACTAGAATATTATTTTATATAATAAAATGTTTGAAAATGTTTTTTAAAAATGTTTTCTAAAAAATTACATTTGTAAAAGTAGTTTTTTTTTTTTAGAATATATTTGTAAAAGTAGTTAATAATTCTAAGAAGTATTTTATTCTTATAGGTGTTTTTATAAAAGACCAAAAGTTCGGACATAATTAAGAAAACGCTTTTTAAAATATGAAATTTTTATTTTTAATATTAAAATCTTCAATGTAGCTTTTTCAAAAGAAAAAAAAAACATAACTAATTATCACTTGCTGTTCAAGTAGAATTATTTCATTTTCTCCACCAATGCAAACCATGTTTTCTATTTTTAAAAATTTTAAAATAATTAGATATTTATTACCAAAAATTGGTATCCATGATTCAAGCTACTCTTATAAAAACTAATTAAGATTCTACCAATATATTATAACAAACCAATCTACTATTATAACTAAGAGAGGTTCTATATACACCCCTTAAATATCTATTCACACCTCATTTACTAAGTAAACCCCAAAATATACTATTTGCACCTCATTTCAATACTTTACTTTCCCAGCGTACCCTCCTTACACCTCATATCCAAAGCCTTCTTAAATTTTATAATTTATATAATATACTTAAATTTTATAATTTATATAATATACTTAAACTAATTTTAGAAAATTTAAAAAAAAAATTTGAAAAATTAAAAATGAACTGATTTGTAAACTTTAATGTTTCAATATATCCTATATTAAAAATCCTGAATTCTACTCCATGATCCTAGAATTTAAATCTGGGAGCTTACACTTAAATGCAATCCAAAATCCTTTTCAAATAATCCCGATTTCAAAATTCGAAGTACTTTATATTAATTTTTTTTATTTAATTAAATTAAATATAAATAAAATGATATTATATGAAAATTAAATTACATCATTAAAAGTAATTAATTTAAATTATAAATCCGGCGATACGAATCCAACCGATTTCGATATCCTGATATCGTCGCGATCCGGATTTTAAACTTGGCTATGAAAGATATTCGATCCACATCCTAAAACAAGATATCCTGGATTTTCGACCGGATAAGACATTCTTCAAAACGAACCTTGAATCGCGATTCTGTAATTCCTTGCTATCTAATATCCATCGCTTTGTGCCTAATTTCAATCAAGCCATTCCTCACTATTTTCAACGTCATTCACTATTTTTCAAACTGCCCACTGATAAGAAGAGAATTGAAACGCCATAGAACAAACAAGAAAAAGAATGTAAAAAATAAGCCAATGATAAATTCAGATTTCATTTATTTTAGCATTTTTAATACAGACAGAGACTAAACAGAATGTAATTTCTATAACTAATGGATTTATAAATAATGAGCCTAATACATATTTTTCCCTTTTAAAAACATGTTCAAAATTTTACATTTTTGTTTTTCAAAAACATTTCCTACAATCATTTTCCAAAATATAAATGGTTTTTCAAAAATTTAAATGGATAAATGCAAATAAATGGGTCAAGATTATTCAACAAGCTTTGGCAAGCCATAAGTAGAGATCAAACGATTGAAGAAATGAAAAATTCATGAAAGAAAAAAAATATAAATAAGTATTATAAAAACGTAAAACCCACATTTTATACATCTGGGACTAATAAAAATATTGCTTAAAAATGGAAAAAATAAAAATAAAATTGATTAGTCCAAGGCGTTTGGACCAGCACAGGCTTTCAAGACTGGACTCCATATCCACTGTACCAAGAACTTTCTCTTTCTTCTTCCATTCAAATTAAATGTTCTTCCCTCTCTATCCCTCGTCACTTGACCGATATACCCTCCACCGCCACCGGTTCCGTAGAGCCCTTCGCATAGATCTCCGATCTCCGTCGGAGCCGTAGGGTCTTCTCCGGCGTACCATGCGTTCACCAGCGGGTTCGACGACAGCTCCGCCAGCTCGTGCCCGATCACGCTGATCATGCCGTCGACGCCGACGTCTCTGTTCGGCGGGGACAGCGCGGACGTGCCGCCTCCGGTCGCGTACGCAGGCATCGGCAGAACCATTACGCACCTCCGGGCACTAAGCCTCCCCGGAGTTCCCCACCCAGGCGTACGGAAGCGTGTAGCCGACCATGGACGGGAACGTGAAGTAATGGAAGCCGCAGACGGCGCGGCAGAAGTCCTGCACGGCGACGTCCTTCCGAGGTAAGAACTGGCGTGATTCCGTTCTTGTGGTCGAGGCGACCGGGAACGACAGCGGTGCGAGACGGCGGAGGCGATCACCTGTTGATCGAGACGCCGCGTGAGCCGCGCGCCGGAGTACTTCTGGATCCGCGTACTCGCTGGCGATCAACACCGATCTCGACGTTAGCGCCGGTCTGATCAGTATACAACGCCACCGGGTTCGCCACCACTCCGCGACGGGAGGGCGACGGTGCGGCGCGCGTATATCGAGATCGACAACAGAAAATCCTTAATCAAAAGCTTTCCTGCGGCTGTCCACCTCCCGTACCAGATTATATAAATATTAATAGGAGACGACAGCACCGGCCCCATATGGTACCGGAGATGTACCAAGTCCGACGAACCCTCAAACTTCTTGGAAGAAGAGAGAGCCCGCGGCGGAAGCTTAGGGTTAAACACTTCGGACGCGAAATCATTAGTTTCAACGGCAACGCCGGAGGAAGGAGAATAGTAAAACACTGAACTCAAAACAGAAGAAAGAGATGAGAAAGAATACTCGCCATTGTTGAAGTGTGAGGAGAGATAGTGGTGGTGTGGTGAGAGAAGGAAACGAAGGTTTGTTATATAAAGGAGAAGAGAGAGATGAACGAGTGTGTGGAGGGAAATGGCTGAGACAGCTGCCAATAGGGTACTCTTTTTTTTCTTCGTTCGTTCTTTTTCCGGGTCTTATGGAAAACTGGGAATCAACTTTACTGAAACCTTGTTGTTCCATAGAAATAGCTCTGCCTCTGCTCCTCCTCTTTTCTTGCTTGCTTCCTACTCACTTCTACTTTCTTTATCTAACTCTGTTGCCTACACTCACTTTTCAGTGTTTTCACTATTCTTATTTTAGAAACAAAACCTGGGTAGCCATCTTCTTAATCTAATTAATGTTAACACTTGAGTTACTAAAAATCCCAAATGGGAATCAAAATATATTTAAATTTCACTTTTATGATTTATGCCTAACTCAAGTTGGAGAAATGTTTAGACATCTCATACAAAAATCCTTAGCTCGAATCCCTTTAAGAAAATATACACATTAATATTTAGGGATCTATAAAATTCTGATATAATTCATGAACACTATACGATTATTTACGGTTTCTATTAAGTATAATCATGTTTTAGTCAAATTTATATTAACTCTCATAACCCGTTCAATAAACAGATTATATTCATGTTAATTTGTATGACTCAAATATGGCCTGTATTAGTTCTTTTAATTATTATATAAATTAATATTTAACCTAAATTAACCTATTATTTATATATATATATATATATATATATATATATATATATATATATATATATATATATATATATATATATATATTATTCATACTAAATATTGATGAATTAATTATAGTTTCTATGTTATTTTAAATCAACAAATTAATAAAAAGTAATGATGTCTAATTATTATGCACTAATTAATGGTTTTTATTATCTTTGAGCTAATAAAAAAATCCCAACAAATTCAAAATACATTTTAATTTATGCTCAAGCTCTCACTAAAAGGAAAAAAAGGATGACCTACAGAAAATCCTTAGTTGAATCTCTAAAAAGAGAGTATTATAATGATATAATTGTAAAGTGAATATATGTCTATATAAATTTATATTATTTTAAATTACAATTTTAGTGTTTACACATAATTGTCAAAGCTTTCATGAAGTATTCATATTAAATCAAAATCATAGTTTCTTTAATTTTGATGAAGAGCCTAATAACCAAATAATCCTCCAAAGACATTCAAATCAAAAATTGGAGAATAAATTATAAAAAAACTATTCAAATCCTGCAAACTAGGCTCATTCCATGTTGGAGCTGAAGAGAAAAGGAGGTTGAAACTGTTATGTCAATTATAACATGTTAACTATTAGGGCAACAAAACTACAATATATAGTATATAAAAGGAGAAATAAAAAAAGGGCAAAAATTACCCCATGTTGAACATATAACTCAAACACTATAGGCAAAAACAATGTTTTTAAAATATATAATTTTTGTATTAATCATTTTATAATTACATTTTCTATTTTTTCTTCTTTCTCTTTTTTATTTACAACTACAATATGAAAAAATTCTTGATAAAATTTTCCTTGCTCTATGGGAACCAAATATTATCTGAATAAATGAGATCAACATCAAAATAATGTTATTTGATATTCGATATTTAACATTATCATTCTTGTAAAAAACCCCGAAGTAGTCATTGGTTTACGTTGAGCTTTATTCCCACCTTAACACCCAATATCTCCCAGTACAAAAGATCACGGGAAGTTACAAAGTTGTTAACTTTAAGTACCAGTAAGCTAGTCGGAAGTGTTTGCTTGGAATGTTTTTTTTAAATAATCATTTATTGAAAAACATATAAGTGTTTTTCAAAAAATTTAAAATATTTTGATAAATGTTATAGCAAACCTTAATTAACTACCTTTTCAGGAAAATAACAGTTAATGCAATTACCACTTCAATTATCAAATGTTATATGATTATAGATCCTCCATGTATTGTTGGACCCTTAGATATGTGACAACGTGTTCCTCACATAAAGTAGGCAGAACAGTTAATGATTTTTATTTATTATATTTAAAAATTATTAAACTTGTTTTAGTAAACTAATGTTATTATATGTAAATAAATTTCTCGTGACTACATCTATTTTTCTATTAAATGCTATCGCCTCACTATTAAATATTTAAATGCACAAATTAAAAAGGTCAATATCAAGAATCGTTAGTCAGAGCATAAAGTGAGTTAATTGGGAAAAAAAATAAAAAAAAATCAAAACGCGTCTTGCTTTTGTTCTGATTTATTGTTTATGAGAATATACTGGTGAAGTCATCATGCAATCATCTCAAGAAAACCAATTAATTAAAGAAGTGAAAAAAAGTTAAATTTAATTGATTATTTTATTTTATTTATTATTCTTACTTTCAAAGGATTTCCATTCCGACGTGATCATTCTTTCATCACTTTGTACATTTAATAAGAGTCTAAATAGGTAAAGAAATAAATAAAAATTAATTGGATTAATTAATTTTTCAGAATGAGAATCACCTTTTGTTGATACACGTACACCTTCGAATAAATTTAATTCCTTATTCTTTTATTTTGTGAGCTTATTTGAAAGTGCTTTTAAAAATACTTCATGCACATCATATATTAAAAAAAATTATAAAACTTGAAAGCTAATAAAAAAAAATCTATAGTGTTTTTAAAATGACTGACCATGATTTTTTAACCGTGAAAAAGTGTTTTATTTATTTCTAAAATAAAAAAATAAATATGCCAATAAAACATAGCTTAATGATTAAGGGTTAGCATAAAATAAAAAATAAATATGTAAAGAATATTACCTTGTCTCTTTAGCTTTATTTTTGGGTTGATTCCCTTCAATTTATCTAAAAGTAGATGTGAGCATAAGGAGGGACTTTAGTTTGTATGATAAAACTAAATATTTGAAAATATATATTTAAGTTTTTAGAAAATAAACTTTTAGTTGTTTTTTCTTAACACGGAAAATATTTGAAATGGATCTGATAAATCATTATTAAAAAACATGTTAAGAGAAAACATTTTAATGAAAAGCACTTTTAAGGCTTTATTTGGATTCACGAGAACCATGGAAAAATATAAATATAATATAATAAAAAACATATAATATAACAGAAACTAATGAAAAATAAAAATGAAACTGCTTTTAGTTAATAACTATCTCTTGCAATCTAGAGGCTAGTAAAAATATGGGATATATAAGAATTGAGAATGAATTCTTATAAGAATAAAATACCACAACTTTAAAAATATCTCATCAACAAAATAATAATAATAATTATTATTATTGTTATAATAATAAATGAATTTTTTTTAAATTGATAAACTCACTGGGATTCATTTATGTATAGAAACATATAATAAAAGTATACTAAAACCCTCCAGACAAAGATAACAATATTCATGTTAACAGTAAAATAATAAACCTACTACCTATATATTTAAGAATACAAAATACCTAAAATATCTTACATTTTAAGACTTATAAAGATATCGATAAAATATTGTGATCGAATCCTTGTCATTCGAATCCTATCACATGAAACTAATCTAAGCAAACTACCCGTCGACGACATCAACCACTGCTACGACAAGCCACAACAGATTGACCAAACATTTAAAATAAAGGTAACTCATATCAATACGACAAACCACTTTACTATATAAAACAAACCTGGGGATATGGAGATAGCAACAATGAGTTCAGTTATCAAGAAAATGATCAAAAAATCACTCATCATCTTTAATGAATAAAAACCTAAAAGAGAAAATAAAGGAATAAATGATTAGGGTTTCTAGAAAGAAAAACAAAACCTCATTTCTAATTCGATCATTTTTACTTAAAAACAAATTTGATGACACGAATTAACTTTAGTGATTAAAGGAATAACAAAATTTAACAAACGCAAATAATTAGTTAAGCAAAGCACAAACGGGACCCTACACATTATTGTTTCTCCGTTGGCAACTCAAACCACATATAGAATTTTTAGATCATCTTATCCTAACTATAATCATTTCCTCAAAACCTTACTTTATAATTCCATGCCATGAGTGATCATCAAATTACCCCTAATTTCTTTATACCTGTCTATTATTATTATTATTATTTTTCACTATAACTGTTCACATTTTTCATTGTTATTATTTGTTTAAAGTTTTGTTCACGATAAATAATTTTATCGATTCAAACTAAGAATATAATATATCAATCGTTAAAACCATATAATATGAAGAACCTAAGTTAACAAAGATAACGAATCGTTTATAATACTGTTCTATATATTCGATATTATTATCAGAACTATAATACATATACGACTCCAAGCTCTACATCACATTGACACATATCGACATTTGGTTTTATCCATTATCAACATAATTTCATAGTCCGAAAAGCTTACTACATACAAACCAACGCATTTGTATTTAAAAAAACGTCAGATTTGTGATTGATATAACACCAATACACAACCAAATCGTAAAAAACAAACGAAAAACCTAGATTCGTATGAAATGACTATTTTATTGAGAAATTAAACATTAAAGATATATAATGTCAAGGGATTTCATAATAATTATAAAAACAATCATCCTTATTCTTGCTTAAGAAAAGTACTTAGCAAAAACAATGTTGAGGGAAAGACACATAGTATTCAAATTTTGGACAACTAAACACATGAGTTATAAATTGGTAATATAGTAATTATTTTTTTAAAATTTAATAAGCATAAAAAAGCATACATTACTAATCCCATGAGTATTAAGCTGAAAATTCACGGAACGATGAATAATTTGATCCCATAGAACAATTTTAGTCCAATCCAATTTAACAATCATGACATAGTTTACAGAAAATGAAAAGAAAGAAAAATCCTATTTGAAGAATCCATCACGTATATCTGAATTGTCCCAAGTAACACATATATGTTTTTCCTTATGCGTATCCAGAATACTCAAAATCGCCTTTGATGATATGTTAATGGATCGATTCTCGACTTAATCAACCTCCTGTGTGTTAAATAAGTCAGCTGGTATGAGGTAACATATATTATATATAGAGATAGAGTTTGTTAATATTCAATATTAAAATGATATTTATTACATATTTATCTATATAATCGCATTTATATTATAAATGTCTTTTATTTAGTCATATAACCGTTACTAATATATTAAGAATCACTTACACACATTTATTCAAATAATAATGAATAATATTGGGTTCGCTTTAATATAAGACATTTACTCAAATAATAAAACAATATCTAAAATGTTTAAATTTTAATAACTGTAATAGAGTGGGATTTACACCCGATAATTGTCTCTAGATACTACACTAATCATCACTCCGTGTGTACGACGATAATAATTATATTTAATATTAATTGAGAGCTAGAATTAATTAGAAATTAAAATTTCTAACATTTTCCCACTGATTCATATATGACTAGTATACAAACATATTAAATACAACTGAGCTCACTTAAAATGTTATATACAGTCACAACTTCAGAAGAACCAATCGATCGAACTCATACTGTCACAGTCCAAGGTAAATATTCCATCTTCATATCACATAAGTCAATTCAATTCAAATGGGGCCACAATTTGATAAGGTAGACACCTAAAATACTATCCCACACTACAAATAAGACCTAACATCTATAATCAATAAAAATATGCATAATCAAATATGACTTATGGCAGATAAGAAAATCCAACAACATCATATTCTAGGAGTATCAAATAAACATAAACGTGCAAACATAAATCTGGCTACACGTATGCACGGCCTCCATCCCATATAAAGGACTTCATATCCGTCACCATTTACTAATATATCAACAAATGTTTTAGAGTCAGGTCCTTAATATCAACTGGGATCCGCTAATCATATCATACGTCCAAATGTGCACTATTTGAACTCTTGATTTTGCACCTCTCTTGACAGATGATATTTTAACCATATGCTCGCACCCTACAGATCTATCATTCTTAGAGAAGAATAAAGAATCACAAGATTATCACAATAAATCTTCATTTGAGTTTATAAAATTTTTATATCAATGATACTTAAACCATTAATGGAAATTATAGCACAACGCATTGAACTGTAGTTTGCAAAACATGTTATATAATTCACTTCATTATGGAAGTTACAATGATGTGATCAAGCAATTACTTTCCAGTTTATATATTCATCCACAAGAGAAGGAACAAATATTCAAATGTGGACTTTCTGGGTATCCATAATATCCTAAGATATTCGAAATGTCCAGTAACCGGGGAACAACCACACTACTAGTTCTTCTATATGTAAGCTTGTATCCTAGTGCCTCTGCAAGCGTCTCAAAACTTTCTTTTGCAACTCTCCAGCGAAAGCAATCCCATCAGACGATAATTCACCAACATGTCCACTCCAGCTTATATCCAAGCCTAGTACACAAGTCTTAGTATACATCAAACTCCCAACTAAAGAATGCATAAGTGAATATTATCCATTTCTTTATGCTCCAAACGTTTGTAACATTAGACAGACCCAAATTGTCTCATTTTATTGGAACTTATGACTGTTTAATAATATTCCATTCAATCTTTCAGAACTTACGATAAGCCTTTGAGATAATCCCAAAATTCAAAGATTCATCCTCAAAATATTTATATTTCAATCAGAAGTTTCACCATAATCCTTCTCATTCTGTTACTTTTCAGAAAGGTAACTCAATATCATGCAATAACTCCATGATCACTAGCGGCAAGAAGAATATCATCTACATACAACACAAGGATTATGAATCCTGCTTCCCACAACCTTCATAGATGCACCTACTAACGGTCACTTACAAATCCATGACAATACAAGATCAACATTAACTTGTGTTTACCATTGTCCTAGTTGTTTTTAATCCATATCATTTCCTTCAACCCTACATACCGATTTCTTTAGTCGTGGTCTCAAACCTCGAGGTTGGATCCATGGCTACCCTTCCAATCTCATCGAAAGACCGCTTTAACATCCATTTGGGTGAAGCTAAAGATTCAAATGAGCTACCAAAAAGCTATATTAATTCGGAAGAGTTATTCTAGAAAACCGGAGAAGTTCTTCAGAGTCAATGCCATCCTTTCGGTGTAACCTTCGCAACAAGTCCGCTTGCACTGCCGACATCGCTCGAAGTCTCGCTTGGTCTTAAAGACCCACTTCACAAACACCTTTAGAAGCCTCTTAATATCTCACATTTCCCAAACATTATCAATATCCATGGATTTCTAACTCCCCTTCATGACCACAATCATCATCACTCACCGCTCATGGCTTCAGTCGAAAGAGACCGCCATTATCAATGCTCAAGTCACTTTCATGCTCAAGTGTATAAACTATATAGCTTATCCAAATACTATCCTTTTCTCTCAGCAGACCCTCCTGATACTAGTTTCTTCTTCGAAATTTTACCGTCATTAACTTAAGTATTTTCCTCTCTCTTCTTTAAACAAACATCCATGATCAGCGTCTTGCAGCATCCATTTGCTGTTTGTTCATATTCACACCAGGGTCGCTACAACAATAGGAACTTCACTTCGATGGATCATTTGATGGGTTTTGGTCCACTGACTATCACATCACTTATGTCTCACACTCCTAATCCATACCACATTTTAAAATGAAGCTTAAGTATTCCTGATCCTGTTATAATCTTTCACATTTCATGGTTAGACAATAGAATCTATATCCTCGACCTTTCCCTGATATCCAACAAATAACCACTAAATTGGTCCTTGAATCCCAATCCTCTTTCATGATTATATATCCTCACTACTGATAAATTTCCACACGGAAGGATGCCTTAACTAAAGCCTAGATGTCCAAGCTGGGCTCATATGGTGTCTGAACCATTTACTAGTAATTTATTTAATATACAACAAAGGCGCAACAACCTACTTACTACATCCACAATGTTAAAAGCTAATCACCACTCAACCACTTCATATCCCCACTATCATCAATGTAATGACATTTTTTCACTTATGCTATTTAGGTATATCCGGCATTGTATACCGCGCACAAATGCCCTCGGACTTGGCGGAGTTTTAAATGGGCTCGAATTTGTCCAACCTTCATTCCCAATATTCACCACCCTACCTGAACGTATTACCCAACCTTCTATTTAATCGTCTCAACCTCCAATGGGAATCGTCTCTAAACATATCAAACTGACCAGTTCTTTTCATGCAGCAAATAAAGGTAGTCAGTATTCAGAGTGGAACCGTATCGTTTTAAGTGATGAAATACTTCACCGCCCCTAAGATGGTACATCAAAGGACCACAAATATCCGTATGTGCATAAATCACATCCACTACTGTAAGAAAACAATGAAAGCTTGATACATGTTTGGTTTGTTTACCCCAATGCAATCCAATAAGCATTATTCCAACTTCCAGAAAATCCACCGAGGTAAAACTTCGCTTGAATTAGTCTCAAAATCCTCCTGATATATGACTCAGCCTTTATGCCACAAGTCGCCAGAAGATTCATTAAGTGCACCTCTTTTTCATACCAACATCATATTTAACATCAACACTAAACAAAAAGAATTAACAAAAGAGAATCTGTACGATTGAAACAATATAAAGTATCCGACAACGAATCCAAAGATTACTAAGGTTTGTTCCATGATACAATGAAAAACAACCATGTCCAATCCTAAAATCAAATCCTAAAACATCCAATCTAGAAATAGAAACAAGATTTCTAGAGCAATCAGGAACATATAAACACTTCTCTAGATCAAGGCAATAGCTCAGATTCTAACACAATTTATATGTCCCTACACCTTCAATTCTAGCTTTCATCCCGCTTTCCCCATAAATAGTGCCTTCACTTTCCAAAGATTCGCAAGTTTAGGTAACCCCGCATAAACATTGTAAACATGAGCGGTTGCACCAAGGTCAAGCCACCAAGTATTAGGAAGAAACCCCAATCGATTTTGATTCAAAGCATACTAAACAAAATGTATACCTCTCTTTTCAAACCATGCCTTCCTCTTTGGCACGTCTCTTGCGGCCTGTGTTTGTTGCAAAAGAAACATTTCGTAATCTTTCAACCTCTCCTTGCCCTTTACCGGCCGCACCTTAAATGGTCAGCTTTCCCTCATGCTCTTCCATCTCTTACTGGAGCTTACCGCCACTAGAACCAAATAGCTTGATTTACCATAATAGGCAAAGTTGGCTCGGGGGAAGTTCGACCTTAAGGTCTTCCCTTTGCCTTGCCTCCTCTTGCATGAGCATGGCCTAAGATCCTGGGCACTATTTTTCCTAAGTTGGTTTTAAGTTCTCTCAAATTGCTTCGAAATCACTCCTTACATGATTTCAACAGAAACTCAACCAACACTCGCTCACTAAGATCCATATCCAAACTCTTAAGCCGATTGTAGATATTCACCATGTGAGTAATATGTTCCTCCATTGACTGAGCTATGGTGTACTCTCTATTAGATAAATCATTAATAAGAGTAGCAACAATAAACTTATCCACAATGTCTCGTCATAAGACACTTCTTAATTTCTCAAACACAAATTCCCTCACATTTTCAGCTCACCGGGAAGGCTTAACATTAGGCGTTATATGTCGAGCTTAAGAAAGCTCATCATAAGCCTATTTGACCTCTCCCAATTTCTCCCATTTTCTGTCCGCTCTCCAAACTAGTATCACGGCTTAGTGGGTTCATCCATAACTAGAGCCACCAGTCCCAAAAGGCCGCATTTAGCTGACATATTCGATCCACCATCATAGTTCTATCCATTAAACTTGATACTCATTGGCAATACATTAGAGATCACGCAACATTTACATCTCACATATTAATTACTTTGAATTTAAACCACAATCTCGTACTATAATATATATACCAAAACATTGCATTTAAATTCACCTTGGGCTAAATCTAAAACACAACCATCAATCACCAACATGCATCATTCATATAACATATAAGGTCAATCACAAAATTTAATTTAACATATAAGTCATCTTTGGATGTACAATATATATTAATTAAATAAGGTTCATAACCTACTTCAATTGTTATTAATATGAGTAAGATCTACCTTTGGGTAATCGTATAACTACATGTTAATAACTATAAATGTTTATTATTCCTAAATGTCATTTATGATGCTATCAAATAAACATTTATAAATATTATTTAAATCATTTAATGAAATCGAAAGTGGGCCACTTTAGTGACTAACGACTCACTAAAATATTAAAGATTTAAATCATATAAACTTAAATTATTAAGTTTAATAATATAAAAGACTACTTTTAATATATTTTATTCTTAATTCATTAACCTATTTCTTAAAGCTCAAATAATAATATATATAACATCTACATTATTAAATTCGATTTTTATGTGAAAAGATTTGCATATACAATTCCTAAAATTTGCATAAGTCATATATGCACATGCATATCAATTCTTTCTACGGACAACACGATTTACAGGTTACTCATATCACGACACGCATAATAAATAATCGATTTCATCACAATTTTGAACCGACAATTGGTCAATTAAAACCAAGGAAGAACATTTATATATAAAACTATTCAAAAATCACAATTTCGAACAATTGAATTCACACGATGAATGCCAAACTATCAATTCAAATATTCAACCGAAATGTTAATTCAAAATTAAAAACCCAAGTTAATTATGCCATAAACAGTTAATTTATACATCAATTAACTATAATTAACTTTAATTGAGAAAATACCCAAATTTCCTATAAATTCCTAATTGGTAATTGAATTTATTAAACTTGACTCGATACCAAAATTGTTGAAAATTTGCCAAACGATGTAACAATTTGGATCATAATGTAACAATTAAATCAACCAATTTAACAATCACGCCATACTATTAAAATGAAAAGAAAAGAAAAACTTACTCAAGTTAATCCATCACGATAATTGAATATCCTGCTAATAATATATATACGTTTCCTATGCCGTGATCCGTAATACTTAAATCGCTCTCTTCGAATCAAACCCCCTAGTTTCACAAGTGTTTGCTTTTCTATACCTTCATATATATATATATATATATATATATATATATATATATATATATATATATATAGAGGCAGAATACTAATATTAAATATTATTTATTAAGACATTTACTCATATAATCACATTAATATTAAATGTCTTTTATTAAGACATTTAGCTAGTCATATAATCGTTACTAATATTAAATGTCTTTATTAAGACATTTACTCAAATAATACTACTAATATTAAATGCTCCTTTATTAAGACATTTACTCAAGAATAAAACACACTAAAATACTTAAATTTTAACGACTTACACCCGATAATCAGTTTCTGGGATACTACTAATTAATCATCACCGCATTTACGCATAACAATTATCAATAATCGAAATTATATTAATCAATTATAAATTAAAATTTCCAACAAGTATGACTATGATTATGAACACAAAATGATTCTTTTTCATCCACATTTGAAAATATTATTAAATGAAACTCAATTTTTTTATTAATAGTGTAATTATATATATATATATATATATATATATATATATATATATATATATATATATATATATATATATTATAATTTAATTATAAATATTAAAAATTGATATATAACTATTTAGTAGTGCAATCCTGTTTTCTTTGTTCTTTTAGTTTCGTCCATCCCACTTTGGATTTTAACTAAATATAATTAGAGAGTTTTTGATAAAACTCCAAATAAATAGATATTGGGGTGATATTTGATTTTGAGAAATTTGAGGGAAATGTTAGGAAAAATAGGGTAAAAGAATGAAGAAGAAAAGTGAATCAAAATAAAATTAAGTTTTAAATTAACTTTTTTTGAAATATTGAACTTATTTCATTTATCTTAATTCATACATAAAAAATTAGATATTTTTAAAATGTAGTAAACTTTTAATTAATTTCATTCCTGTTCAGCTTTTCCATGATTGGATTATAGAATAATCAAAATTCAAATATGAGAAAAATCATTTCCCTTTATTTATATATTTTTCTAAGAACCAAGATCTGTGTAAGACTTTGCTTTTTTACTTAATACTGAATATAATTTTGTTATGAATAATGATTACTGTGATTAAAAATTTAGCTATTTTTTTAAAATCAATATTTGAATTTTTATCTAAATTTTGAAACAATAAAAAATTAAGATATATATGCTTTTATTTAATTAACATTAAACATATCTCATTATAAAATATATGATTTTCTTATATTTAAATATATAATTTTTTCTTAATAGAAAAAATATTAAAAAACATTAATAAAAAACCAAAATCTCAAATATTTTGATTTTTCTCTATTCAATTCATTTTTTTAAATTCAACAATAAATCATGAAAAATTTAACTACTGAGTTTTATAATATTAACTACTCGAATACTTATAAGAAAATGATATTATAGCGTTAAGATAATATATGTAAAAAAAAAAAAAATGTTAGAATACTAAACGAAGCCGATTATTTTCCCCCAATATTTCTAATATTTGTGCCTAGTGGAGTAGGGTACTTCGCAGAGCACTTTCAGGTCCACGTAGGATCATGCTTGTCCAATCGATTTCCTGACCAGATGTGGTCAGCATTTACTACTTGTAATTGTCTATAACGCGGTGCACGTCTCTATTCTAGACTGTCACAATCAGCTGCCCCCAGCTTCCTCCCTATTGGAAATTTAGCCACGTGGCACCGGGACACAGCAAAAACAGTTAGCCATGTGGCACAATAATGAGTAGAAAAGGACCATGTAGGTGCCCACGTGTCAATTTATCGTTTCGCGAGATGGGAAACTAGGAAAGAGACGAAAAAGTAGGCTGGAGTGAGCTGGCTCAGTCTGTCTCTTCTTTATTTTGTAACTTTGTGTCGATATCGTATCGTTTATATCTCGTATCACTTGGGATAATTTCACCCGCGGGTGACTCGAACATGACACCCGGTTTATATATGCTTACGTGGAATTCCATCGAAATTAGAGGCCCTGCTTTGTCTCTGTTTCCAGATTAAAGAAACAATTTTTATTTGTAAAAAACGAAAACATGAAATTCAGTTGTAGGTGTTAATGTCTATGCTTTTAATATTTATTTTTACAATTTTATCATAATATTAATATTTATTTTTTACGTAATATAATTTATTTACAATTATAAAACCATTACATTTTTTAATAAAATTTATTTAAATTTAATTAATGTTGAGTTAATCAAATCTACAATTTTTTAAAAAGTAGATTGAAATAACTAGTTTTAGAAACTATACAAAAATTAATTTGTTTTAATTAAGATATTCTCAAAAAAGGTTTTAAATTGTTTTTTTTTTTTTTAAACTTATATTCACTTTTACATATTATATTGTAGTATTCTATAGTCATATTGTTTTAAAAATTTACTTAAAAATAACATTAATACATAGAAACAAATATAAAAATTATTTTTTAAATATATTTAAAAATACTGAAAATGAAAAATATTTTACATTTTCAAATAGGTTTATTATTTTATAAAGCATCAGAAAACATTTTTGAAAAAATACTTTAAAAAAAAAACTATTTATCAAACACATTATTATTATTACATATTGTTTTGTTTTTTTTGTCATATTCCTCTCCGTGTTGGAAGGTTCATTCATCCATTTCCAACCAAAGTCTGTTCTGATTGGGCCCACTATTTGTTCACACGGCTGTACAACACAAACTGGATAATGCATATCAATTGGGCCCCACAGAAGGCCCATCTCTTCACGCCGACTTAAAAGCCCATGTATGGGCCCAGATAAATGTAGCCCTGGACATAAAGGGGAACTTTTGTTCCCTAGTACAAATAATGGGACATCTATCATTGAATACGAAATTAAGTTCTAACATCAATCACCTGGGGCGGAACAAAAAATCGTAAATATCGGTCGGTATTGAGTATTGATACGATATCATGAAACGATAGTCTATCGATCTAAAATCTGGTGATAATATAGTAATCACCGATATTTCCCGTGAAATATCAAAATGTCGTATATTTCATCGAAATATCGAAAATGCCTATATTTCACGAAATATCGAGCGCATTCTCATGCTACAGCGGGACCTAATTTCAAGATATAAAAGAAAATATCGGCCGCGCTTTGACTTTTTGACCAAAGAATTTGACGACTTGTATCCATTCTCGCTTGGATCAATATCTCGCCATCCTCTTTAAAGCATCCAATCCACTTATATTTCTCGATATAACGATCGATTTTAAATTGCTCACCAACGACAAGATTGATTTCCAACAGATATACGATGATCAAACGGTTAGATTCAACTAAAAGAATCCAATAGCTAATTAAATCACAATTATTGGACAATCCAATTCGCTTATTTTGACTCCATAAAATCTCTATAAATGTTCTTAAAATTATACAATTTCATTACAAACTCATCCATCCACATCCAAGATACCTGACCTCAAATTATTTTTCTTTCGATTTATCTCAATATTTCGGCTCTATTCAATATCATTTCACAAGCACGAGATTCTTTCACCAAATAATATAACGCTAAATCATATCGGTCTTTATTTTGCTTTCTTTTAAAAGACTAATAGAATGCACTTCAATAAATTATAATTAATACGGTCTTCAACAATTATATATTTGCTTATTTATATATTTTTATACATCAAAGATTTTTGTTAATTTTCGCTTTTATCGATATTCATTGTACCCACCTATATATTTTACCGATATTTCTAATATATCCGTAAAATCCAAATATCGATATATCTTGTGATATTCGATATTTTGATCATTACCCGACACCAAATAATATATTAAGTAAATTATAAATTTAAATTGAATCATAAATATCACATTCTATCTTAATTGGTAGAGCGTTGATGTTTAAAGGCGTGACGTCAGAGGAATAACAGGTTCAAGTCACAATAAGAAGGTTTCTTGTATTATATGAGGGTGTTTAATTGTTAAAAAAATTAAAATCGTAGATATGAAGGTATCTCTCTGAGCTCAGTGATAAGGAATCGAGGTATGAGAGGTACCCGTTCGGAATCCTTTATAAAATATGAGTACTACAAGGGAATCGAGGTGTATGTAAGAGGAAGTGTAAGTACCGGTCACTGCATAAAGTATATAATCTTCTGATGATGTATTCTTGAAATATATATATATATATATATATATATATATATATATATATATATATATATATATATATATATATCAGTTTTCAATTTTTTTGTTTATTTGAGTTTTGACGTTTACATATGTTGGTGGGGTCATTTCATATTTGCGACTACTATTTGAAGCTTTTTGGTGGAATTTTGATAAGGTTATACTTGTTTTTAATGCCTTTAGCATTTTATTAATCAAAGTCTATGGACGATGGGATTAAAAAAGATAAAAAGAGCCTCAAGAAAACTTTTAGAATGAAGATGGGATGGTTTTGTTATATATAGATAAAGAATATTGGTTAGGTTGGATTGAAGACTTCTAGCAATATGGTACAAATTTGATGAAGAAAATACTAAAAAGGCACACTGTTCATATTATGATGTAATGGGGCTTTAATAGGCTTGGAGTTTATTTATGTAGTTCAATGTACCGACAGTATTGCACTAACCGGGTTTCACTTCTCTTATTATTTGTCAAACTCTAACTTACGTGTCGTTGTTTTTCTACTTGACACTGTATAGAACTTTTATTCTAAATAGTATTTAATAAAAGTAAGTATTTATAAGTTTTTTTTAAAAAAAAAAATTAATCTTTTAATTTTTTTTCTAAATTTAGAGATTATAATTTTTTTTTAAATATATATGCTTTTATTTAATTGGATAATAAAGTATATGATTTTCTCATATTTGAATATTTGGTTTTTTCTTAATAGAAAAAAAAATTCAACAAAACATTAAGAAAAACTAAAAAGGCAAATATTTTGATTTTTTTTCTATTCAATCAAAAATTTCAAAATTTTAGCCATAAGTTATGAAAAAGTTAAAAAAAAAAAACGGCTGAAATTGAATGTTGAAAGCAAATTTGCTACAATGAAAACAAAAAAAAAAAACAAAGAGCCGCCTTAATATGAGATAGCCTAATATTAATGTTAACGATAAGAAACTCTAACTTAGTAACAATAAAAAAAAAAACTCTAACACATTGTGAATGGCTAATAATGTTATGGATCTTATGATCAAACTCTAACTTAGTAATGATTGGCCTAATAATGTTATGATCAAGTTGAAATCTCCCCCCTCTCTCACTGTGTCTCATATTTATTCATTTTATCACATTATATATTATAATTTATTTATCATTTTATTATAACATATTCTATTTGCCATTAATAATTTCACCATAGTTATAACATTATTAGGAAATGATCAGAATAGAGGTGAGAGAAGCCCTCTCCAAAAATACAAAGGAAATGATCATCTCTTTGCTAACTTTACCCACTTGATGTATATTACCAAAACCAATAATTTTGCATGATATTGGACTGAATGCCCTCAGAAGTGGCAGAAAATAGAAACCTAAAAAGAGGAACAAAAGTTAATTAGATCTCATGGTATCATAAAACTCAATACTTTAAATATCATTGCATTTTCTTTCTATCATACTATCCAAATCAACGTAAGGCAAGCAATATGCCATTGCACTTTGCCTTTAATGGAGTTTTCCTATCCCAGCAGAAAGAGATGATTGTTGTGTCACTATCAAGAATTCTTGGAGAAACATTATCCAATTTGTTTAACCTACATAGCTTGTATCATTGCTATAAATTTAACAGACGATGTTAAATAAAAAAGGTGACGAATTGATTCTCCACCATCCAAATATATACAAATTGAAACGATAAGACCCAAGGACTTTGAAGGGTCTTCTTACTTGATGCAGCATTGTCTAAAGCTAATGTTTGAAGGGGCTTTTGATTTTCATATGAATTTTACTAGAGAGAAAAAGGTTGAGGTTGATTCATTGGATAAAGCATTAAAGGCGTGATATTAAATGTCGTCCGAATCCTTTCTGGTTGAGAACTTTAAGAAAGTTGATCAGTTTAGCGTTGTATGAGGCGCAGTTTAATGAGTGTGAGTTTGAATCAGCTATTTGCGATTTATTTCTCGTTTGTTGATTTAAAAATCGAATTTAAGTCTCCTGACTTCTCGCGTGTGCATCTGTATTCGCTGCGCGTGAGGGATGATGTCGTACGTCGCGATGGTCACGAGACTCTTGAAATCCTCGATCTTCATGTATGTGAGGTTGTAACAAAAGTTAAAGTTCCAAGCAAAAAGGGAAGAAAGACCAAGGATGGGTGCTTAAAGAGGGGTTTCTAACTTCAGACAGTGCATATAGATTAGGCAATTGGGAACTGAGTTAATTTCCCCACCACAAAAATCTTCCCAAAAAATGGATCTTTCCCTGTTGCACACTAAAAAATAAGTATAAATGGACGTCTTGGAAGGGTTGAATGAGTAACAGAAGACAGCAATGCAACAGCAGTAGAAATACTGGTGTTCTAACCATTAGGACGTATCCCATAGATTCTCAATAAACCCTGAGGCTGGGGCACTTAATAGTATTTTGGCTATTTGTTCAGAGATGGCCCAATTTTTGGACCTTCTCCAAGGAATTCTCTTCCCAAGTCTGCTATTGCCCCACCAACAACAGATGTTTCTCCAACATAAATCATTGTATAATAGAATGTGTGATAAGCTTATCAAGGCATTCCATCTTTTCTGCAAGTTCATGTTTCATATTTTTTTGTCCTCTGTGTCTTCATTAATTTTCAAATTTAGTTCCTGGCAGGCAGTTGGATCATGTTGAGAAATGCTCACTTCAAGCCCAAGGTAAGGTACTACCATATCATGCTTACTACAATTTTGAGAAATGCTCAATTTAATTTTTAGGTGTTTTTTTTCTTCATGTAATGTCAACATCTGCAACTTGAAACAAACAAAAAACTTCTTTTCCTTGTTCGGCACTGATAAAGAAAGACACAAATAAGGCATGGAAAAGGAAACTGCTCTTGAATCCAGGCATGGCCAACCCATTTGGCATGTTTATTCTGGAAGAAAAAGAGGGACATGTTGAAGAGAGGAAGAGGGGCCATCAGGAGAATGATATAACGGTTTCTGGTGGGACAAAAAAGGTGGAACTGAATTATATTAGTTCTCTTTCAGCTCTTTGTTATTTATCTCAGCTTTAGTGTTTGTAGATTTTCTTTTCATTCAATCTGGGGGTTATTTTGAACAGAGAAAAGTCCTTATGATTAGTAATAGAAGAAATTTACCTTCATTTTCTCCTTTTTCTTCTTCCTTCCTGTTCTCTGTGTTGGTGCTCTTTGGTTGCATATATTCTTTGAAAGCCTAAGAGCAGAACCTATCACCTTATAAGGCACCCTCCAAAAATGGGGGAAAAGTGCAGTAGAAGAAAGAAAGAAATATGCCAAGCTAGTGCCAAGTTAATGAGAAGTTTCTCATATTTTTATGCACATAAATAAACATTTAAAAACTCCCCTGTCAATGGTGTAATTACAATTGGTGTAAGACATTGGGGGGTGGAGTTACTCAATCATCACTGATTCGAACCCCCAGAGCCACGGCTGCACCCCGCCTGTATAACTTTAGGGTTTTAAGTAGAGACTGAAGAATTGTACACAAGCTAGCCTGGACATCCACGATTAAAAAAAAAAAAACTCCTAATCAACAAATTTGCAAAATCATGATAATTTTCTGTACTCAAAAACTCCAGATATCAGTATCAGAGACCTTTGTTGAGCTTGGTGCTGATATGTAAATGTTCCTGAAAGTCAACACGATAATCACAAGTCTCATATTTCTCTCCACATAAATTCACACTCAACTAGTGCACTATACTATAAAGTGTGAGCTGGTGAGTTAGTATTTGTGCAGAATTCTGATAATTGATTCACTTTTGACTTTCACAAGCAAAAGATCTAACAATAATCTTAATGTGCAGTTTAGGTGGGTTATTATGCTGATGGCACTTCCATTTTGTTGGATTATGGGTTGGGTTGCCCATGGGGCTTGACCCGACCCATGACCCGTCTCAAACAAAGACAATCCTGAGAAGGGTTATAACTCTCTTCTCCTCAATGGAACAAACAAAACCTATAAATAAGGTTTCTATATTGGAATTTTGGTCTAATTTTTGATGAAAACATTGTGCAATATTTGTCATCTGCACTATCATCATCTTCATCCTTTAGACAAATTGTTATAAGAGCTTAGAGGTGTTCAGACTGGGTGGATTTATGGTTCAAGTTCGTAATCGATCATCCTTGAAGATTAAAGACACCGTGTTGGCAATCAACAAGTGAGTCTCCTTCCACAAGGTTGTTCGGATGAATAGTAATGCAGCCATTTATGGTTGTTCAGGTTTGTCTCTCGAAAAGAAATGTGTTAATATGTATTGATTTTTCCGAGGCTTCAAAGCCCGCTTTTTTGGTTTAAATGCTAGTGATGGAAAATATCTTTATTAGAGCTTTCAACGGTATTTTTTTGGATTTTAGAGTTCGTTGATTATTACGCATTTTTCAAGCTTTTGAAAAACGGTTTTTCAATTTTTCAGACTAATAGCTTTAATAAATACCGACACTAAAAATACAGACCATGGATCGGTGGGTGGCGCTAGATGGATTCCATGATCGCCATTACTTACTGTTCACCTCAACGCCTTAATGGCATTAAGATTTGGATCATGACATGGTAGTTAAAAACGACGATGTGACACATCTTCGACCTCCCATAATGGTAAAGTTTGATTAATGACATGGTAGTCCTCATCATATGTCGACGTGTTAGATGATGTGTCATATATGACTTGATACAGCTCCATTTTACCTTATCCAATTACAGTAGTGTTTTGAAGATTTTTTTTTAAATTTTTGTTCTGAATTTCCTAATAAATGAACACCTTTCTATGAGTATGAAGAGATTGTTTTAGTTATTTTTGGAAATTAGAAATGACATAAAGTATTATTAAGAACTGGATTAGGGACATGCTGAAAATAGAATACTCAAATTTTTAGTTTTGAAGTGAGAATGAGCACGTGATGCACAAAGAATCGTAGAGAGACAATACTTAAAATTTTCTCCACTTCTTAAATGGTAGTGAGAACAAATGATGATCGTTTTGGAGTGATTTGGTCAATATAAGAAAGACCTAAATCATTCATTGAAGAACACATTAAGCAGAGTGCATGATATAGCAGGAACTTTATGTAACCTTCACGAGCATTATGAGTTGTTAGTAGAATAACAAATGTGGAGAATGCTTCACTCCCGCGATTCATGGGAAAAACAGCTAAATGACGCTTTATACAAGAAAGTAAGTTAAAGTACAAGAAGATTGTCCCTAAATCAAAGGGAGAATTGAAGTGCCAAATGTAAGGTGGTATTAGGCGATCTAGTAAATCAATGAATACATTTCCATGGATGAAGAAAATGTCAGGGACATTGATGGAAAGGGAATTTGCTAGAAGAGAACATGCAGATCACCAAAGAAATGAATGATTTAGAAAGGAACATTAGCAAATGTTTAACAAGCCATAGATACATGTATAAATATATTGTATCTTCTTTTCATTAATGAAATATGTATGAAATGTTTATATGACATTGTATTGTTGTACACATGAAATAATTTACATTTAGTTTTATCTTAGATATGTGTATGTATTTGCTATTATTACTTGGTGGGATGTTAGAATTGAAATGAGTCTCTTTCCGTATAAGACTACGACACAAGTTTAAATTTAACCATACCAACTAGTCATGGTTCGGAGAGATTGATTAGTATCACCAAGGACTTTTTGTTTTCTGAAGCAAGAATTAGTTTTTATCATTTGATTTGTGGAACTTTGCGACATGAACGGGTCACCAAAGCTGATTATTGCGGCATGTTAGTGTTTTTTTCCTTTATTTTGTTGAAATGGTCGCTACTAGACCATACGCTAACCTAAAACCAAGGAGACAAACCGAATGACAAAAAATTAATACGATGTTCGCACCATAAAATTCGGCACTTTCGAAGAACAAGACATGTCAGACAATCATTACACAACCAATGGTCGAGCCCGAGCAATGGATAAGTGCCTAACATAGGTTAGAGGCGTGGAAGCAGCATCGACCTATACATATATTAGGTCGCCAGATTCTAATGCCGGTGAGAGAATGATCTAATGTTGCGCTGAGTAATCGCACACCCATGGCCACTGGGACGCCAAGGTACAATTTCGTGGTACTAACTACGCCATGGCGTTTAACTTTAAAATTCGATGCTTACAAGAAGCAATCGACCATACGGCGAGGTAACACTGGACAGCAGGTCAAACATGATAAGCGGCCGAGAAGTGTGCCACATTGATCATGAGCATCTCGTGATAAACCTTACCCATAAGGATAATATCAAACCAGCGATGTCCTACGATATAATGAGTCGGGAAGAAGATCGTTTCCTCGTTGATAAACCTACCGGGCAAAAGCAGGCGACCAATCCAAGAAAGGGAACAAGACCACCTCGGCTTAAACAAGCGTAAGTGTGTAAAGCGCAGAAAGGAGAATAAGAACATGAATGGTCAATCTGTGGGAACCCCGTCACTTGCTCGTGATTGCACTAACCAGCGTAAAATAATACGACTCAAATTCATTTCTATGATGTTTTTGTTAGTAGTTGCTTAATGCTAACTGAGACCGTTCCTTTTTAGACTGTAAGCTTAATAGCAACCAACCACATGCTAAGTGGATCAGAATGAATATGGATTTTCGCGAATTCAAAGGAAGTACATTTACGGGGAACAATACATCAACCGCATGTGCTTGAAATCGCACCCGCAAATTGATAATGTCAAGGGCCGCATTAATTTTATTTCCATGATGTGCTTTATGCACCTAAGTTCGCCACGTAATCTTGTTTCTAGTAGTATCAAGTTAAACTTGGTTTTAAAATTGTATTTGAACAAGATCGTGGTTAAGGTATTAGACAATGTAGTTTATTTTTGATATGGATTTCTATAAGAGAGATTCATTGTATTAGATACAATTCCTATCAATAAAAGCACACTATGTTTTTGTCATTGGAAATTCAAGTAGCAATTTGTTAGAATAATATTAAATATATGCTAAAGTTGGGACACATAGGATAGATCGTCTAAAGGTTACCATATCGGTCTTTTCTGGGACCTATCGAAGGATATAGATTTTCCCGTATGTGAGCAATGCTTAAGGCAGAAAGGCAAAAAGATTGCCTTTTGGAAAAGCCAAGAGAGCAACTCTTCCTTTAGAGCTTATTCACTCTGACATTTGCGACCCAATGAATATAGGGCAAGACATGAAGCCTGGATATTTCACATTTTTATAGATGATTTCACTAGATCTTGGCCATGTTTATTGATTCTCTATATTATAAGACTGATTGCTTCAAAAGTTATAGGCATTGGTTGAGAAATCAATAAACACAAAATAAAAATCTTACTTTAATCGAGCAGAGCAATGGAATATCTATTTCACAATAAGATCTGCTTAAAACATATTGTGATGAGAGTGATAAATATGATACCGACTATTCCTACACCGCAACAAAATAATGTAGCAGAGAGAAGGAATAGGACCCTTTTGGATATGATAAGGTCAATAATGGCGCAAGTAAAGTTGCCTATATCCTTGTTGGGGAGACGCGCTAATGAATGCAACCTTCAGAGCCCTAAATGTAGTTCCATCTCGAGTATGTTCCTTCCACCCAGGCAGAATCAGGGAAAGGTAAGAAGCCCGATTGAATATTTATGCAACCTTGTAAGGCAACTTATTTTCATAACATTTCACAGAATATGGGAAGCCTGGTCCTGGGTGGTGCTGGTCTTCTGCAGATACTCGCAGTACTCCAAAGGATACGCTCTTCTGTGGAGAAGATACGAATGAAGTGTAACGAAATCAGCCACGAGATGTCGTATTCTTAGCAAGAGGACTTTCTGCGGACGAGGTGAGATAGATAGACTTATTTTATGAAATGGAAGATCCGTGAGGTCGAGAAGATGTGTAAGAATGATTGACTCAATACCACACAGACTCGAACAATGAAAGTCAAACTCCTCGCTGGAGGCGGAGCTGACGACATCAGAAGCAGGTTCCACTGAAAGAAGATCACGAACAATCCCAACCTCACGTAGTAATCGGTGGAGGAGAATCATCAGCACAGATCGAGGGGGAAGCCTTCATGATCGCCTCACGATGAAGAAGAGCCGAAAAACAATACAACAAGCTTCTTTCGTCCTAATGCTAAAAGTGGTTTGAAGCTATGCAAAGAGAATGAATTCAATGAAATCCAATAGTCCCAATTTGCTGATTTACCGTCAGTCAGGATCGTTGGGAAACAAGTACTCAATATTAACGTGAAGGCAGATGGGAAATAATTGACAGATATAGTGGCTTGGTTAGTAGCTAAGGGCCATATACAATGAGGGAATCTGACTATGAAGAGACATTTCTCGCTATAATAGTTTTGCATCAATTACTTCATTCTAGATATATTAGTAAGTGATGGATCAGGGAATTATACTAAATGGATGTTAAATTGCTTTCCTAAATGAGAGTTTGATGAGGGAAATCTATATGGACTGTCCTTAGGCTGAAGAAAGGACATGAGCGCAAAGTCGCAAGTCGCTAAGAGACCATTTATGGTTCCAAACATGCCTTAAGGCAATGGAACCTCAAATTTCATAAAGTTTACTGGAAGATGGTTTACAAATAGATGAAAGAGATCATTACGTGTATATTAAACGCTCAAATAACTATTTTATAATTTATCCTTATATGTCAATGACTTATCGATAGTTGGAAATGATAAGAAATTGATAGATGTGATTCAAAGTAGTGAATATCATCAAATTTAGAAATGAAAGACATGGGAGAAACTAACTATGTACTTGGTGTTAAGATCCTCAGGGATTGCTCAAAATGATTCTTGGGTTTATCTTAAGAGACGTATATTAAGAAAATGTTGAAGTTGCTACTACATGCATGATTGCAAGCCCACCTGACACACCCGTTGAAAGAAATTCGAACCTTTAGTCTCTGATATGTGTCCCAAGACACCAAGAAAAGGACAAATGTCCAAAATAGTTATTCAATGTTGTCGTGGCGATGATGTGTATGTAATGGCCAAAGACATGTCCCATATATGCTAGTGTCAAAAGCTGTTACCGTCGATTTCAATCTAATCTGTGTATAAAACATTGAATGACAAAGAAGAGTACTATGGAGGATATCTAAAAGGGGACAAATGATTATGTATTATGCTGTCATAAAGGATTTAACATTGATCGGGTTACACTGATGTGCCGACCGGGAGGCGATCTGATTCACGTAAATCAACATCTAGATACACATTCTTACTAAATGATCGTGTACTCATGAAAAGAAGAAACAATCTTGTATAGCCTCGCTGATGATGGAAATGACATGAGCTCCGGCTTCTTTGGCTGTGAGGCGCTTTGGTTGAAAAGATTCTTACAAGACTTAGAGGTCATTGTTATCTTTAGAAAGCTAGTGACTTTTTATCGGATAAGATGTAGTTACATTAGCTATGATAAGGATCCAAAATATCATGGAAAGACCAAACATATCTTGATTAGATATCACTTGGCTGAAAATGATCACGCAAATGAAGTGGTTTTGAAACACATCTCTACCAACCGTATGGTTGTGTAAACTATTTACTAAACCTATAAATGTGGATGCATTTGCAAGGCATGTAAAATCCCCTTGGCTTATGTAGGATGATAAAGATTAGTATATAATATTCAAACCATCAATTTTATAATAAATGGAGCATTTCACATAGTTCACTTGTTTTTAGAATTTATTGTGAATATGTCGGGAAATGTCGTTTAGGCACAATTCAAGTTAAGTATGTCGATGTAATTTGATCGACTCTCACACCCTAGCTTAGAGCAAGTAGAGATGACTGATTAGATGTATCGAGGCGCAAAGGAGAGTGGCCTTTATCATATTATCACTTAGAAGGTCGCCTTTGATAAGAATCAAGATAAGATCTTTACAAGAATCAACATGAATACTTTCCTACCATTCATGTGTCTATTTATAGGAAGTCGAAGTGTGAAACCTATTTGCTTAACATCATGAAATGTGGAAACAAAAGTTCTGTGTTCGAGCTTAGAGCGACAAGACTAAGACTCATACGGTAGTTATTTATCTCGGAAGAATTAGAGCAAGACATACACTATTTCGCCTTTTATAAAAAAGAGATGTCTTGTTCATAGCATGCATTTCCTATCGTATTGCTGCTGTGTTAGACGACCAATCAAGCAAAAGAACGGATCCCTCGCTTCTTCGCTGGGTGAGTCCCAAAATCCTACATATGGATTTCATCTATCTTTACCCTTGGGACTTTACTATATCATGATTAATGTCAAGTTAATATCTTAGGATGTATCCCATAAATATGGAATGATTCGACTTAACTTAACATTTCTAGGAAAAGTGAGTTAACTCAAATACGTATCAATGTAGGGGAAAAGAAAAGTATTATTTGTTTCAGACACTAGTTACTCAGATTATCTAAATAAAATTATTTTGGTTTGATAAAGTCGAAAAATAATTTAGAAGATTGGTAATTGTAAGAGAGATCAAAGTACGATTCTCGATGAATAATACTTTATCGTCAGGATAAGAAAGATACTGAGGTAAATAAGGCATCTTTACCTCATAGAGGTTGATGTCTCCTATATGGCCCATAGCTAGGGTTCAGATCGAGCTCCCACCACTGTGCTTGTGTCGTACGGCCCATCTACTTGTAAGGAATTAAACTCGGGATGGTCGGATGATGATTAAAAAGGAGGTCGCCTACACGGGGCTTGCTGGAGATGTTGGATTATGGGTCAGTCGCCATGGGCTTAACTCGACCCATGACCCATCTCAAACAGAGACAACCCTAAGAAGGTTTACGACTCTTCTCTGAAATGGAACCAACAAACCTATAACAAAGTTATGGCATTGAATTTGGTTCATTCTTTCGACAAAAAAACATTAGCAATATTTATCATCTCGAGTTATCACCATCTTCATCCTGACAAATTGTTGATAAGAGTTTGACCCGGTGTTTGTATCAGGATTTATAGTTCAAGTTTCGTAATTGGCTTATCCTCGCATTGAAGACACTGTTAAGATCAACAAGTGAGTCTCCTTTCATACGTTGTTTTGATACATTTGTTTCGAGTAAGTTTCTCATGAGTTATTCATTTTACAATTTTATAGATAATTTTCCATTTGATAATATAGTTATAGTTTTACTATTTTCCATTTCTATGATGCTAATAGTTATTGATTGCTTTCTCCTTTATGGACATTTTTTCCTTTTAGGTTGGATACCAATTGATTTTGGGTTCAAAGGGTTGGATGAAATAGATTCTATGAAACAAATTCTTTGCTTACATAATGCAATGTGAGATGAGAATATTCTCATTTTCTACCTTAATTTATATATATAATTTTTTTTTTCTTCCCTCGGCGCAACATCACAAACCTAACCAATCTTATTTGTTAAATAATGTGCATTTGTTAAATAATGATGATCATCGGTTCAATGAAATTGATTGATGACATAATTTCATTTTGTTGGAGACATATGATTGTAAACCCAAAAAAATCCGATTTTTCTAAAGGGTAAACAATAATTTCAATGGAAAATTTGGAATTTTTCGATCTCGACGATCTAAACTGGACTTCACCTATTGAATCGCCTCATAAGCCCAGCTGTTACCCAACCAAATTCAAGACAATGAATTTCACGCTTTACGGCGTGAATGAGAAAGAGTAGTTTATTACAGATGATCGATTGATTTACCACATCGAACTACGTATCAAATGAGAGATAAGTCAAACAAAAGTTTGTGGGACCAGTGTGTGACATGTGTCACCACTAAGATGAGGGAATCCAAAGTTATGGATAAGAGGATAAAGGGAATCCAAGAGAGCTAATGAGAGCAGACACGTGAGAAGAGAGGACATCCCACTGACCAAGTCGGACCAATTCATGGGAGAGGAAAATCGGAGAGAAAGAAAGAGAGGAAAAGAGAGAAGAAGAAGGAGTGAGGAGAGAAGCTCCACCCTATCTCTAGATTTTCCCACCCAGACCGTTAGTCTTGGGCTTGGAGCAAGAGGCAAAGTCAGTCCACGCATCTGGGTTTCACGCGCGGCACTAAAATGTCGGTTTCACAAACTCCGAGAGTGCAGGGTTTTCGAGAATTTGGCTTTATTTATCGCTTTGAAGAGCCATTCAAATTGCTGAGGTGTTTAGGGTCGAACAAATACGGTATTTCGGGCCCCAAAGATTCGGGATTGAATGGGCCGATTTTTTGATCGCTTTGTGCGCCCCGATCAGGCCTGTACCAACACGACACGCCAATCGACAAGACAACCGATTGCTTGCTCGGGGTGAGACCTAAACGGCACCGGTGATAAACGGTCAACCTGCGAACACGCTATCAAACGTCGTGGTTCGGGGTGAGACATGCTAACCCGCGAGTAACCCGTTTACCCGCTTAACATCGCTTTCCATCATTGGTTACTACAATGGTCGCGACGCCCGCTGTACCAACGCGAGACAGATAACTGGAGCGTCGATTAACCGCCGACAACTGGTTCGGGGTGAGACTCAACGTGTTCGTGATAAACGGCCAATCCGTTTAACACGCTTAATAAACGAGTCGGTTCTGCCATATGTTTTTCAATTGTCAATTATTAACCTCAGAATCGCTTAATCAATCGCAATTATCGTCATTACTCTACCTGACCGATTTTCTGACAGTGTTATTAATGCCTGTGTGTTATCGCTAAAACGGTCAACATGTGTTCGTGAGAAAATCACGCGGGTTATATGCTCAATCGAGGTATTAGCATGGATTGCTTGATGATGTGAATGTATCAGAAAAATATAATTGTTCATGAATCATAAATGTCGTATGCATGAAATGGCATAATCAAGATATATGCACAATAACATCGCCTCGAGTCTGTGTGGGTGCATGGTGCGATCTAATTACTCCCGTGAATGTGTGGCGAAGCCTCGGAATGAGACAACGTCCAAAATCGACTCACTAAGGGTATAAAAAATAAGAATAAATGTAAATCACGCGTGTTCGGGGCGCAGCAAGATGGGGTGATCCCCTAGGGTGAAAGACCCAATTATATGCAGTTAGACATGATCACCAAGTGGTGAAAGCTCATAAAATGTCGAAGGCGCACGACGATCCCGCGCTGTCAATCCTGAAATGACGGGCCCATAAATAAACACACCGGATTTGATAAAAAGCGCCTAAGTGAATATTTGAGGATTGGGTCCAATAGCTCGAGTCATCGGTGAAGATCATCCATCGGGGTTTTCACACTTGCATTCAGAAAAAGTAGGGGAGTCATTGGGACTCTGTCAGGTACGAGGAGTCTCATCCTCATTCATACATGATATATTCAATTTATGATTGTATTTATGTATGGAATGGTGTGATGTGTGAGTGCGTATTGCATGTGCATTTAGCGGAGTAACCCTCAGAGGAAAATTCATCTACCGGGCATCGCTTCACCATGCCGTGGGAAAATATTTTCTGTGCATTGAGGTATGATCGGGATGGAACACATCCACTCCAGCTGTGAAGAAAAGCCGACGGCTTTATTTCGTATTTTGTAAATTTTTAAAGTGAAAACCCACTTTTGTTATGTAAAAGAACGTAATTGTACTAAACCTCATTTCAATAAATTTTGGTTAGTTTTCCAGTTTTATGTTGTCTTCAGAATAAAAGACTATTAAAATATTAGAGTGTATCAAAGGAAAAGAAAAGGGAAAACCTGGAGGTGTAGAGGACCCGTAGAGGGCTATCGCCCATTTTGGGGTCCTCTATCACGACAAAGAGAAATTTATGTCGCGATGTGGTTTCTCAGCTCGTCGCGACATGGCCTTCCTCGTGGTCGCACAGACTCTAGGTGCCAGCGCATCGATTCGCCTCTCGGGCGCCGCGACGATTGTAATTTCGCGCCAGAGTTGGGGACGTGCAGAATAAGAATGAACGCATGACAAGTCGCCTCGTGGTCGTGGATAAGGATCTGTGGGGCCGTAGATAGTGGTTCCAGTATACTGGACATTTAGTTTAAGATGAAAGGCTTTCTATCGCACGGAAGATGATTTTTCGGGGCCCTGTTACGCGATAAATTTTGTGTCGCGAATGTGGCTTTGGGGTCAGATGGGAGGTTAGGTCGCGACAAGGGTCCCCTTGTGCTACACAGTTTTCCCAAGGCTCTACGATTCTCGCTGTGATGTAAGATTTGAAGGCCGCGAGCAGTACTGTAGGCGGTGTCATGATAGAGTTTCCTATCGTGGACTCTACGTGACTGCGCCAGTAAGCGAGATAGCACGGGCGCACGCATCATGATCGGGTCACGTGCATGAGCTACGCACCACGGCAAAGACGACGCTGCGACTAAGCACACAACACACGCGGCGTAATTTGTCTAGTAGCTAATAAAGGTATCAGGTCAGGCATTGTTTTACCGTTTATGGACATGGACATTGTCTATAAGACACTGCTTAAAAAGTAAGAAAAGAAAAAAGACCCACGGATCAGCGCCATGTGCTACAATTTAGATGTCCATTAATATAGGCTCACATTGGTTCATCAAATTATATTAAAATAGGCATTTTTCGATGGATATTTATGAATAAATTTTATATATATACTTTGGAAAAATATTATGTATTTCAAGTTTAACAATTTATAATTTGTCCTCTGGGAAACTCTAGCGACTACTCTTTGTTATCTCAAGCAGCCCTTGTCTCACAGACGAGGGGTGCTTTTTTGGTCATTCTTGACCTAAAATCACCCATTACATCGTTTTTTCCGTGATCTAGTTTTTTTCTTTCCAATAAAGTGGTTTTCCATATCGACTGGGTTTGCTCTATTTTTTTCTCTGCTTTTTCTCGTGGTTATTCGTGTTGACTCTTTGGCGGTAGCTGTTTTGTTGTTGACTTGTTGCAGAATGTTTTATCGTCGACTTGTTGCGATGGGTAGTTGTCGACTTGTCACACGCAAGGACTAAAATCGTTTTTTTTTTAGCCGATTTTTCACGAAAATCAGCCGCTGAAGTTGGAAATGATTTTGGGAAGGAAAATCTAAGTAAAAAAATCGGAGAAAATGGAAAAGTCGCCGATTTTGAAAATTTTTCGATATTTTCCCCCGAAAAATCCGAGCATTTTCCGAAAAACTGATTTTTCCCTTAAAATCTAAAAACTTTACCCAAAATGCCTCGAAGTGGCACCCTCCAACCAATTAAGCCATTGATTGCAATTTATTATATACAAACTTTTTTTATATTCTCTCTATTATTTATTTGTTCATAATCCTTGAGGTAATAATTTATTTTATTTTATTTTTTACATTATAACTTATAATATTTTTAAATCAAATATTAATTTGAAAAGGAAAAGAAATAAAATAATATCATTTTAAAAATTTAAAATTATAATATATAATATTTTAATCTCCTCATCATCTACATAATATTTATAATAATAATAAAAATAAATAAATAAATATCTCTTTAACATAATAATAACTGAATAATTTATTAAATATAACATATTTAATTTAATATAATTACTAATCCATTTGATTTTAATCTACCTTAATTAAGATAAGAATCACTATAATCTATATAATTAAAATATGAAAATTTAATAACCGATATTTTTGTAAAAATATCTGACCTGATATTTTGCCTATATTTATGATATTTCCGATATTTCCGTAAAATCCACCACTCATATATCTCAGATACCGATATTTTCATTTCCGTCATGCAGTTGTTGCGACGTCGCATTCAGTAGTTGCTGCCAACTTTGCGACGTAGTCGTTGGTTTAATTTGTCAGGAAAGGTAGTCGTATATGGATACTCTTCTTCGTGGTTTTTGCGTTGATAGTTTAGATGACAAAGTTCGATATGACAAAGTCATCAGATCAAATTTGGTTCATCGATATGCTGTAGATCTGAAATCTTAGGTATTTCATATATTGTTTGATTATCAAATGTGTAGACCTTATTTCTCAATATAAATGCTCATAATAGTTTTATAATATGTTTAGGTATAATGGAAGTCAAATTTGTATTTTTTGAAATTTAAGTGCTAAGGTGCTGAATCGGTAAATTGCCAATTAAGGACCCAAAAGACATAAGATAAGAAGTTAAAGTACAAATATTAATAAGCTAATTGTTAAAATTGGAGAAATTGGAGGACTAAATAATGTAAGGCACTAAGTAAAAAGGGGCAAGATTAACAAACTTGTCATTAGAATGGGAATTTCTTTTCGGGGCTAATGTATAAGTGGTATTCTTGATGGAGGAGAGGGTAAGAACCATTGTCTTTGATCAGTCCATGTTCTTGGCTCTCCTTGTGCAAGTAAGGAGGAAGAAATGAAAATAAAGGGAAAAGGAAGAGAAAGAAAGCTTGGTTTGGAAGTTTTAAGACATCAAGGTTAGGAAAACATCCTAACTCTCCCATTATTTGTGTTTTTTTTTTGAGTCAGCTGAGGGCTGGCTTGGATCTTACTTATCATGAATTGTCCAAAGGATAAGGACCAAAAATGTAAAGAGACATGTATGTATTTTAGAGAAGTGTCATTCAAATTCCCTAAACCCGTGTTTTTGTTTCTTGCAGAGAATCTCGACTACAAACCTCACCTGGAGGATTTCAGTTGGAAAATGAAACTTAACACAATCACCAATGTCTAAAAGAGACCAAGATTTAAATCCTGCTCTAACTGAAAAAGAGTTTAAAGTAAGATACGGATTTTGTTCCCTTTATCAGAGGAATGCATGTTGTTGCACCATAGGCAGGGTCATACCGATTCAGCCAGGAATCAAAATCCTACTAAAAATCTGGCCCTAAAAATATTATCTCAGAATGTCTATACTGCTCCCAAAAATTGGCCCAATCGAGAACACAATACTATCCTTGGAAACTGCAGGTCAGTCCCAATGTGTTTAGCGAGATCTTCTAATTTAAAGGTCTAAATGACTTAATCTACAGCCTTAAACTTAAGACATACATAACATTGTATTGGGTGAAGATCACTGTTTAAAACCTCAAGCACTGGTCGAAATTGTAATGGAAATAAACATTTCAAGATGCATTAGGAAATATACAAAATTGACTAAGAGTATAACATGAATGTTATTAAGGCTAGTATAAATGCTCTTAAAACCACATATAATTCAGATGTCATTTAATACAAGATAGTGAATAAATGGGGACTAGTGCTATTCAGTACTTTTGTTTCATGCTAATCAAAGACGTATAAACTCCAGTACCATTTAGCACGCTTATTTAGTGCTATTCAACACTTCTCGTCTGGGCCGGTACCATGAGTGTCTGCTTACTGTTCACTTCATGTTTTCAGGATTATACCATACCTTCGCATTCTATCAGACAGGTCCCTCTCTTTTCATTATTACTGGTCTATGCAGCAAACATTTATATGATGTGTATCTCAATAATAACACATGAACATGAAAGTAATCATCTGATGCTAAGGCATAACTTCAGGTCAGAGGCCCACTGTGTACCTTATGTTATGACATTTACGTTACGAACTCCTACGGGAAAGATGAATAATATGATATGTGAAGTAATTATATGTATGCACATATATTGAAATTAAGGATCATTGTATATATATATATATATATATATATATATATATATATGTTATTATGTTTTCCCACTAAGCTAAGGCGTTTAGCACGTGTTTCATCTGTGGGTCCTCCACCATATCTTTGTAATAGAATTGTAAATGTAATATTTGATGTAGTGAAACTTGTAAGAATATATAGTTAGAGACTCAAACATATGTAATCGGATATTTTAATCACCTATTGTTGTGGAAATCTTAAGTGAAGGTTATGGTCGTAGTCCGAATTTTATAATTCTGCATTTTAAAAACAAGTTTATATCATGAACTATGTTTGAAATATCTCAAATAATGCTAGAAAATTCAAAGTACAATGTGTCTTTAGTTTATGTGGCGTCCTCACTTGCTGCAATGTGGAAAGGAAAGCATCAGACTTCACATCCTTCAAAAGTTTTTATGGCTTTGATTGTGTTTCTATGGATTAAATTATTAATCGAATCAATAAATTTATCTCTATATTATATACTTTATTTCATTATTTTTAAGAGGAATTTATATAATTCATTCATCTTATCTTCGTTAACACTATTAACTTGATTTAGTGGAATTAGTTCAATTAATTGAGGTGTATAAAATGATCCAATCTTTTGCTTGTTCCATTAACTTCAGGTTTTATGAGATTAATCAATAAATCTCAAGAAAAGGTAACATCTAAACAATCTGCAATAAAAAAAAATCTTCATTTAATCATTAACTTATATGGGATTGCTTAATATTATGTAATTGTCTATTTCAAAACCACATTGAAACTGATACTGAATTCAATGGATATTTGAGTCATGATCTTTGAAGGCTCAACTTACTTGTGGTTGAATCTATTATGACTTTTTTGTTGAGCTGAGGTTCATATAAAACACCGTTTCCTATAAGTGAGGAAATGAGTTTTATAATTTGATAGTGATTTTATCTCTGACTGTAAATTAAAATTTTGTTTGAGAAAACATAGATCTCAAGAAATATAATCACAATCTAATAGTGTAAAACTCGTTCTCATATGAGAACCTAACTTTTAAATAGTTTAAACCTCTTTTGTTTTTGTTTTTCACTCCAAGGATCTCACCAACTACTGGTGAAAAATAACTATTTTAATTAGAAAATAATTCTATAGTAATTTGATTAAAAGATTTTTGAAATTAATCCAATTTAAAAGTAACCCTTGATTAAATTCCTTGATCTTTGTTTTACTTAAAATGTTCTTATTCATTCTTTAAAAAAATACGCTGAAAATACATGAAATAAAGAATAATACTTTTGTCTAAAATAAAGGATTTTTTAAGAAAACATGAAAATATTAATTATGTGTAATTTTATTAAAAGACTTTTTGAAAATCTAATTTCTAAAGCAATTCCTGACAATTTTGACATCGCTTTAATATAAATAAACAGAGTTATAAAAAATAACTCATTCTTTAAGAAATACATGTGATGTGGTTCAAAAATAGCGTATTGTACCCACTCGCCGTGCCCAAAGAAGAGGCAGTCTAATAAAACATCCAACACTGCGCTGTACTTAAACGAAGTCACCGCACGCCCTATCGATAATACGGGTATTGGAAGCGTCTACACTCCGCAAATCGATTGAATCTCGCCAATAAGGAAAGAAGGATAATCCCACAGCCTCTTATTATGGGAATCACCAAATCTCACCAAGAAGGAAAATAGGGGATAACCTAAAGATGTCAGCCTTATCCTCGCAGATCAAACTGATCTCACCAATAAGGGAAAAGGATACCCCTACCAAATTACCCTTCCGATCCCTTATTAAGTCCGATATCAATAAAAAAATGTAGTATCATCCCACTAAATGGGAAAGAATCTTATTACCATCAAATCGGGGAAAACATATACTATAAATACCAAAGTACCCACGCATGGAAAGCGCACGCAAAATCATTCGCCCCAAAGTAGTTTCATCTTTCTAATGAGGAACCGACTTTAGTACTGAGCGCCACGAGCAGCGAAGCCCTTGTCACCCACCTTCTTTCATTTTTTGCAGCAGGCACCATATCCAGAGTCTCGTAGCTGTGCCTCAAAGAAGAATCCCATCTTCGCCCGACGATCCGTAGCCCTGCACCAGCCTAGCAATTGGGCCCCATCTCCCACCCGACGACCCCAATACGCTCCACCGGGTCCGATGAAAGATCATCACATACTGGTCATGGGAACCACAGCCTTTACAAACGGTCGATCTCTTAGCTGATGATAGGATCAACTCGAACACAAGCAGAACAACGCTAATCCTCCAAGGATGCAAGACTGTACCAGCGACGTTGGAGACAACACCCCGAGGCGCAAGAAACTTCTCATTAACACGGACGAGAGGTAGGCCCTCCGCTCACCAAACAACCAGATAGAGAATTAGAGCAACTCACTGTGCAAATGTAATGACTACTAGAGTGAATAAACTCAAGAAGATTGTAATGCCGCCCACACAGAGTGACAACTACACCCCAAGACTTCGAGGTGTCAACTAAGTAGAATCCAATGAGCTGGGCACGAACCACCCCTAACCCCTGGAGAGGAGGGCAACGACGACCAAACTCCCATCGGCTGAAGGAGAAGGGGATTTGATCATGGGAGCAGAGGTTCAAGAGCCTCCAAAGAACTCACCGCTGAAGGAAGTTGTAAAGGATCTAACCTCACTTCTACGGACACTCCCCGGTGCAACAAACTCAGTCACCATTCACAAATGAAAGTCTGTACTTCCCTTTTCCAAAGACAAAGTTCGTAATACCGCAAGGAAGTATTCGATGAGCTGCAGATCCCAGCACCATCTTAACACTTACAAGAATCAAATGGAGCCGCACGGGTATCGTGACCCCAACACGATGCGTAGCTTTGCTATCACATTAAAAGGCCCAACTCGCTTATTTAACAGTTTCCGCCATATCAATCTCCTCATTCAAAGAGCTATCCATTGCGCTCTGCCTCCCACTTCTGGCTGGAGCTAAAACACTGCAGTTGCTATATCATTTGTCAATTATCAAGCGCAGCTCGCAGAAAAAAGTTTGCGGTCCTATGTTCGTAAGTTTAATGCCGAGTCTCAAGGTCGATATACCCGATTTAAAAGTTTCCGCGATCACTCTATTCATCGCAGGTTGGGAGGCAAACAAAAGATTTGATGTTTTCCATCCGAAACCCCGTAAAGTATGGTCGAGGAAGCTCGCTAAAGCTTTAGGCACATTAATGGCGACAGTTCATATCCAAGAAAGGAAGCTCAACCCATAAAGAGAAAAGCTAATATCGGCGTTTACTCTGCACGGAGTCTAAAAAAGACAAAGTGACCGAGAGAGAGGTCCCCAAAGAAAGATGGAGAAATGGTCCCCAGTAAAAGACGCGGAAGCCCCAGATTGTCTCTGGTCCACCTCAACTCGAGCGCTGACAACATTATATTCACCTCTGGGCTGCCACTTCTCGACAAGCCACTAAGATTGTGTCTGGAAAGGAGGTGCAACATTTATCAGTCGAGGTGGCTATCCAAATGAGGTCGATCCAAATGCTAAAAGAGATAACACTAAAATGAGTCCATAGGATTTTCATTATGACGACATGACGGCCTCCAGATACGCCAGAAAGAAATAGAATATTTAATTCACGCGGATATTCGACGCCATAGCACTCCGGTCGCCTGTAATCATGCTCAGCTCACGAACACGCCACCTTCCACCACCCCTGCGAAAGTAACAACTCAAAGACCAAGAAATTTGGGAATCAATGACTCTGAGGATTCAGCAGGAGAAGGGGAATCCGGGGCTCCGCTGTGAGTTTCCATCTCGCAAAGATCGTGTCGAGAGGAATGGAGGTACAAGCTGATCCAAACCGCCCCTACTTCGATTAACACCATAACATTCTCCGACCCAGACTGAGGGATGCCAACACCCCACTGATGACCCTTTCGTACGCGGCGTCAGGCTAACAAACGTCCATCGGGTCCTACGACAACGGGAGTTCACTGAAGATCATCTCGCCCCAGCCTTCTCGATAGTGCTAAGACGTGCACTGAAGAGAGAAACCTGAGCTGGCCACATCACCGCGAGGATTCTTCAGAGAAAGAGTATTACCTTTGGCTCAATACAAATCCAAGGCTCACTGAGACCCTCGTGCCAGTAAAGACGACAAATGAGATTCTCAAAGCCAGACGCCATCCGGCCGTGAGAAGAAAAGGCCGGCGACCTCTTAACGCAGGTTAAAGGCTATTCTCCGCTTACCACATGATTTATCAAATTTCCTACCACAAGCTATAGAATGGTCTCGAGGAGACCAACATGCGGCCGAGTGTTACTCAAAGATCCATGAAGCAAAAAATGGTCGATAACATATACCGATCTAGCCCGACACGCATCGATGAGGTGAACACCAATTCGAGCCCTAAGAGCCGGAACTGCATCGCCGATGACAACCCTAAACACCTCGCCATATCGAATTCTGCTTACTAAGACCTCAAGCCTCCTTACCCATTTCTCGAGATGTAACAAGGATGTCTTCGCGGGAAGAAGAGGACACGAGGATCAATTCAACAATCACTCACGGGTTGAAAGTCACCCATCCTCGCCGGGCCAAGGAAGAGTAAGTGAGCTGCTACCGAAAAGCGATCAACGAGGAGGTCGGCAAACTCCTCCAGAAAGGTGGGCAACCGTATGGAGCACCCGTAATGGTCACAACGCCGTGCCTTAAAAGCAACAGTGGCGACTGCAGATCACTTCACACCGATCGTCGCAGAAAGCATGCCCAAAAGATAGCTCTTCATTAATCGACCATGCTAGCATCAGAGATGCCATGTACCGGCCATGAACTCCTGGCTTTATGGATGCTTTCTCCTGATACAAACTTATCAGCATGGATCCAGATGACCAAGAAAAGAACTGTCAGTCACGTAAGGTTGAACCTATTGCTATCGTGGTGATGCCCTTTGACTCAAAACGCAGAGCCACTTATTGGGAGGTTAGTAAACAAAGATGTCTCAAAAGTAACAGGAACGCCCATGGAGGTGCATAGATTATATGTTAGTAAAGTCAACTACAAATGAGTCTATATAGCCTATTCGGTCTGAGGCGTTCCGTATTTTAAGAGAATATAATACGAAGTTGAATCAAATGTTAACATGAAGCTCTTCTGAGTAGCTTCCAAAGTTCTTTGGCTTCATATCAACAATGAGGAATTGAAGCAAGGTCCAGCATTAAATAAGGTCAGGTTCGATATATCACACCATCAAGCATATAAAGTAGGTCCAAATGGCCCGACAGAAGGATAGTCGTTTGCCGATTCAGATCCAGGCTAAATGGAGAAATGCCAGCCTTCTTCCAAGTTCTAAAGAAATCTTTCAATGGGATGCAACACCATGGTAGCTGCTTCTAAAGATTAAAGACATTCCAGCTCAGCCTTGGTAAGCCCTCCAAGGGAGCTTCTTACTCCAGACTAAGGGGGCCAGATTTTCGACTAAATACAGCCCTCGTCAAAGATTAAACCTAGTACAAAGATCAGCCACTACAGCAAAATCTTAGCTCCGAGATGGAGCAAGAGGGAGAGGTACCTGGCGATGGAGAAATTTAACCCTATGGCCAGAATCATGTTCCTAAGTTCCGCCTTATTTCCAAGCCTTCATACAATCAAGTCCCAACAAGAATACCCACGAAGAAGCGCTACATGCACTGAGACCTCAGAAGGTCACATACAGAGCTGCGGTTCGACATCGACATACGTTTAAACCGAATAAAAGGGTGGTTCAATGACTGGCCATGGGAATTCATCTCACGCATTCACAAAGTGTTTGCTAAATCAGACCGACCTCCCCATCCGGGAGACTTTTTACTGGCATCAAATCGCTCAAGGAAGTGGAGCCACTAAGATCCCCGACTCCCTGCATGAATAGATATCGAGTGGCAAGGCCATTCTGGGATTCCAAGCTTCCAACAACGTAATGAAGATGAGGTCAGCCAGAGCTTCCTGGTCTCACTCGCCATTCATCTAAGTCGACCACTGGCGGCCTCGCAAACACTCCCACCAAGACAACAGAAGATCCTACGAGGCCAGCGCTGCGAAAATGATCCTATACCTCAAAAAGCGCACGCGACTTACCGTAAAAGTCTGGCCGTCTGCCGACACATACCCAGAAATAGAACCCGTGAGCTGACACGAGCAAACTAGTGATGTCTTCAAGAAGACATCAGCAGACTAACGCCGATCGAATACCTCGCAGAGCCTTCTATAGATCTCTGGAGTATTAAGTCGCCCCAATCGAAACCGAGCCGTCGACGGAGCCCATTTGGGATTACTTAATACGGGACGTCAATTCGACGAAGCCGTGAGGGCTCTAAGATTGAAGAGGTCACCAAAGGCTCACTAATCATAAGGAAGCTTTATGGTTGTGGTTTCTTCACACCCATCCTTATGCATCGCAGTGTGGAAAGACAGACATACGCATCAGAAGTGCATGCGCGTATGCATCATATCGAGCTCTGCATTGGGTAGTGGAAATTTTTAAGGTGGATATTATCAGGGCCTACAATGCTTAGAGACGACCACCTAGTCGAAATGCAAGATTTGCTGTGAGCACGCCAAAATCTCTCACTCTCCCCATCCCAGCCTCTCGCATAGTCACAAGCCCCGCCTTTCCAACAATGGGGTTAGACATACTGGGACCTCCTCGCTTCGCCGGGAAGAGCCAATGCAAATTCATCATCGCCAGCAGTGAGATTATCGCACTAAACGGGTTGAGGTCGAAACTTTGGCCGCATCATTGCATTCAAAAGATACGCACTCTCAGGTATGCCCATAACACGCAGTTTGTATCCCGCAGCCTGGTGTCGTACAATGGAAAGCAATTCCTGACAATGCCAAATTTCAGGATTTTGCGTTTAGCTCTGATCACAAGAATCATTATTCGCTTCCTAAGACACACCTCATAATCTAATGGACAAGTAGAGGTTTCACCAATGAACTTTTTAAAGCAATAAGAAGTACAAATTAGAGATTCAGGGAAACGGGTGTAATTTCCTCGAGGTGTTATGGGTATACGTAACTCACGCGCAGTTACAAATAAATTGTAGAAACCCCCGCTTGCCCGGCTTCACTACAAAGGAGATAGCCCCTGTCGAGATCGAATTAAAGTCACCAAGAGTTGAGTTGGCAAGCGTGGAACACAACGGTGAGGCTCTTCGCCTAAATTTAGACCTCCTAGATGAAAAGCGCAGAGGCATCCCCTGGGGTTTAATTAAGATTACCAAAATATATTTGCTATGTATTACAACCGTAAAAGTTAAACCCAGAGTTAAAGCCCAGACCGGTCTTAAAAAGCCCCGTTTGAAGGAAGAACTAAAGACACGGAAAACCAGTATCCAACCTGAAGGGCCCCTACATCGTATCTCGCGACACCCATTCGGCACTACTAACCCAGACAGGAGAAAAGTTCTACATCATGCTTGGAATGCCTAAATCTTTAAGCGTTTTTAATGTGTAATCTAAATAATGTAAGCTATCGGGCTGAACATCTAACTATTTAAGTTGATATTTAGCTCTATCGGCTCTTATGGCTAAACCAAAGAATGCGCGAAGAAAATTATTATATTACATCGAATTTCTAAATTCAGATTCAAAGAATATAATATCTCTTTATTTCAATAAATGTAATATTGGAGCCACAATCAAGAACGTCATTCCTTACATCCTAAAACTAATAAGATGTGTACCCCTCAAAAAAAAAATCTCATAAGAGAGAGAAAGGGAAGAGGAAAAGATGTGGAAAATATATAAGGAAAAGGGAAAGCAGGGAAGAGAAACTCAAAAGAAGGAGAAGAGAAGAAGAGAGAAAAGAAGGAAAGAGAGAAAGCAAGAAAGGAGAATGAGAGGAAGAAAAGGAAAGTAAGGAGGAAGAGAAGAAAGAAGAGAAAGAGGAAGAAGAGGGAGAAAATAAAAAGTCGGGTGATAAAATGCCTCTCTCTGTAGTTCATTCCCGGACATGGTAAGCCAGAATAAATAGCAACTCCCATAGGGATCTAGGGAAAAACACAACTCCCACAGTGTGAGGTCCATCTGAACCCAAATGTAATCCCCAAGCGATCCCCAGTTAAGACGACTGCCTTCAAGCTGCTGATGACCGTATTCTAATTACCCCAAAAGGAAGAGATCCTGGGAAAGGTCTACAACAAAGGAGCCAAAGATTGTAGAAGGCTAAAGACTCTGAAGTCGACACCTGCTTCCACTTCCATAAACCAATATTAAAGACACCCATCTTCAAGAAGTGTTTAATCTTATCGCCTCTTAAGAGCCCAATGAAGAGTCAATCATCTAACCTGTGCCAGAGCAAATTTCAAGAGTCGCATCCACTTCAGAGATTTAAAAGGGAATAGCTCTGGCTGGCTGGCCAGCATGAAGCCAAATTCGTAGAAGGCCTAGCGCCTGACAGCTTGAAGCCAGCCGTCAGCTTGCACGAGCTCTTCAAATTCAGAAGGCTCTCACAGTGCCATAGAGCCACAGTCGCTCAGTTTGCATGAGCCTTCACCAGAAGGCTCGCCGCCAGCCACACAACGCCGGGCCAGATGAGCTTTTCGCCAAGAAGGCCCCAAAACACAGCCACACCGCTCGCTGGACAGAGATCTTCACGTAGGCCTCGCCGCCCATGGGGAGCTGGAGTCAGTCAGCCACATTTAGCTCTTCAAATGCCTTAGGAAGGCTCTTGTAAATACATAGAAACACAGTCAAGCCACAGACAGAGTCTTCAATTGTGAAGGCTCAGAATAAGACAGCCACGCCGCAATACAGATGAGCTCTTCACCGTAGCGCCTCACTAAGAGCCCAAGAGCTCCACCCCGGAGAAGCTCAATCGGCTTCAGCCGTGCCACGCAAACATGCGCCCGCAGCGCCCGACTGTAATTTATCCGATAAGGCCTCTACCGCCAGAGGAGCCCGGCAAATTTCGCTGAAAGAGTTTAACTACTTCGGGCCCCTGGGCCATGCAATCCATGCACTTAAGAGTCGCTGTCGCGCCAGCAATTTAGTTCGATAAGGCTCAGCCGCCGCGAACCCGAAGAAATTAATTTTCGAGAGTTTTCAACATTTCGGTCAAAGTTATGCAACATGCAAAACGCCAGAGCCTGGTTTCAACAAAGAGCCCAGCCTGACGAGTCAACAGCCGCGTAAGAGCTCGATCGCTTCAACTCGTGCCAACAAATTAGAGCGCCACTAGCGCTCAACTCACAAAGTCTGTAAATATAGATAGTTTTCAAGAGCTCAATCAAGCCGCCAATTTTCGCGCCGATCGCGCCATGCATTCGGGTTAATTCGGCCTGCATGCAACAATTAAATGCTAAGAACACAAGTGTAGGCTAAAGCATGAAAGAAAATGGATATTCATTAAACAAAGGCTACATATGTCTCGGTCCCAAGCTCCAACAAAAACAACAACAAAGAAGCAATCAAAGATATGCAGAGATCGACATCGAGGAAGGGAGAGGTAGAAAGTGGAAGGGGAGTGGGCCTCAATCTGGGTGTCTAGTTCCCCCGGTCTGGCCGAGAGGGACTCTTCCGCCTCCTCGCCGCTGTGGATGTCGGCAAGTCTAGGCCCCGGATAGGGCATTAGCACTTTCCTTCCGGAAGGCAAGCCACCGTAGCTTCTCCATCGGGAAAGGGGTGTGCCTCGTCCCTCAATCTCCCAATAATCTCGTCTTCCGAACGACCGTAGTCTCTTGCCTATGAAGGTCCCTCGCAACCCATGGCACTCCTCATTAAGCTGCTCCACAGAGCTTGAGCAAATTTTTGGCGTCTCATGATGGTGCCCATTTGGGCTAGTCAAAGTATCACTGCGCACCATCTTCACCACATCAAATTCTTTATACCTCACAGCCGCCTCGAGACTTAAATAGCCTGGCCCCGACCATCGTAAGCTCGGGATCAAGTAGACGTAGCCCTTCCCGCCTCCGTTAGTGTCATTCCCAGATGAGCTCGTAGCCACTAGAACCTCCGGAAGCTCGACTTCGGCCACTTAAGTCTAAGCTTCGTCTGCCTTATACCTTCACAGCTCGCGCCTACAAAGTATGCCTCAACGGACTTGCTTTCACCCGCCTGTCATATCAGATCGGTCTCGCAGCTGTCTCCGCTCAGGCGGAAGCCACCCGCCTCAGAAGCCCGGGCAACTGACATGACCTCGCTTAGATCGGGCCTGCCAAACTCTTAAACGAGTAGCCACCGCCCACACCCAACACAAATTCAGTAATTCAACCAGCAGAATTGCAGACACCCGGAAGATACTCGGAACTTACGTAGGCGACTCGGTTGGATATGAGCTAGCAGCTTCCTTTTACTGTGGTGGCACCGACCTCTCGAGGTCAAAATCCTTAAGAATGGATCGAGACCCGCACCCGCCGTTAGCCGCACGAGACAAGGAGTCGCCATCTCCATCAGCCCGGAGTTCTTCCTCTTCAATCCTTTCCTCTCGAGGAAGGTGGCGTAACATCAAGGCGTGGGACCTAAACAAGATGGGCATGACTCCTCCAACTCACGTTCACAGCCCTTCCCGGGAGTCTTTTACCTTTCGCAAAGAGAACTGCGTGAGCTTCGGGCTTCGAACTCGTAGCTTTAGTGGACTCACGAGGCAACACCGCCTGCACTCGATTACGGTGAGATAGCGAGGTGGGGCGACTTCGCTCCGCTTAACCTTACCCTGTGCCTAAGTATTCGCCTTAACTAGAGCCCGGCTTTTTCGCTCTTACGCTCCGGACTTCCGAGAAAACATCTCCACCTGAAGCAAAGCTCTCCTCGTGGGCTTTGTAAACTAAGGCCCGACGGAGAGAATTTCATAGCTGAAGGAGGCAAAGGCGGCCTCAGCAAGAGAGCGGCGCACCTTAAGCTCGGGGCGGTCCGTGAACACGATCCGATCGCCCGAGCAAAGGGGAGCACCGCCAACTGCAAGGCGACATTATCTTGGGCAAATCAAGTCGAACACCTGAAAGGCACGCGGTCAATGCAGAATTAGAGATACCCAATGACCTCACAAAGATCACATACCAAAACAAAGTTACACTCACGTAGATCTCCTGGGTGGTCCATAACCTAACGCCTGCAGGTCATCCTGTCAAGGGTCATAGCTTCCAATCACATCAAGCAACTAAGAAGAAACGCCTTCCAAAACCCATGGGAAGATGGAAGACCGAATTACCAGAGGAAAGGCAGACTCGAAATAGCGAAGCTTCTGGCGATTCCTTCGCTAAAAAGATCAAGGAACAGAAGCATATTCGGGAACACCGAGGCCGAAAACCAATAACCCGACTAATACCCCAAAGAATTTCAAGGAGGTCGAGAGGCGCTGCACATTGAGTCAGCCAGAAACCCTTTTATAAAGGGGTGTAGAGGGAATAAGACCGCTGTCAAGGCCACTTCAAAGCAAGCACACTTAGTACCGAACCACGTGGGAGGTCAAAACGCTGGGACCGCACTTGACACTAAAAGGAGGTCAGAACGTCAGGTGGCCCCATATGTGGGTCCGACTTTTGCTAGGTCCCACGTGCCTAAATATTTCCTGTGACTAGCGATTCTTTAGATATTCCGATCCTGGATATCAGATCTCTTCCACTCTCCCTGGCTTGTCTCAGTGAAAAGGTGGGCTCCTCCCGGCTCAAGACAACTGAGCCGAAGGTTTATGCGCGCCGCTGGGGCCCCGCTCTCGAACCGCAAAGAATCGAGGAGTCGCCCGGACACAAGAAGGAAGAAGAGCCATCAGATCATAGATTGGTGGGCAGAAGGTTGAAAACTGAAACACTGGCTCTACGCCAGATACTTTGGGAGACACCTAAGGGAAGACACTGTTCAAGAATGGGTACAAAGCATTCTGGCTAAGACGTCAGAGTGACTCCGCATTAAGGTTCGTAATTTTTAATACTAAGGATAAGGGAAGTCCGGTCCATTAAAAGCAAAGAAAAGCTAAGACCAAGGGAAACATAAGGCGAATCTGGGCTGGGATATCTACGGAAGAACATAAGGGAAACCGAAAGAATTGAAGTGAAATGAATAGAACTAGTGTCATCATTATCATATGACACACAAAGTCTTAACTCAATCAAATGAAGGACACTTAAATACATCCAGGTAATAGAGTGATTATTTCCTCGCCCCATGCATCAATCAGACAATTAAGGCTTGTAAATAAATCGATAGTGGTTTTGAGGGCTTAAGTTACAGTGCCCACCCCACAGTCTAAAAAGAAGAGGTGTCAATAAAAACATCCACAAGGCCTTTCCGGGCGATAGCCCAAAACGAAAAGCTCAATCTCGCGACGCCAGTAGCCGATAAGATAATGGAAAATCTACATTCTACAACAAGATCGACCGCTAATATGAAAGAGATGGTCCACAGCCTCTATCCCAGAATTCAATCAACCACTAATAGCAGGTTAGATATTCCACGATAAACAGTTTTGTCTCTGACGCCAACCTGACTACTCTAAGAAGTGAAAAGATAATTCTCAATAACGTTCTTCCGTATCCCTACAATCCGATATCAATAAATGTAAATATCCCATCCAATAAGAACTTATTACCATTCAATCGTAAAAACATACTATAAGAACAAAGCAATCAGGTCTATGAAAGTGCACGCAAACATTTCGGTACTTATCTTTTCTCTAGCGAGGAACTGGATTTAGGCATCTGAGTTTACCACTGCAAAGCTCCTCACCACACCGTCTTCTTTCAAGTTTTTGCAGAGATACATCCAGAGAGCCTTCCAGATCAGCCTCACACAATTGTCCCGTCATTAATCAGGTCGTAAACCAACCTTCCGAGAATTTTTATCTCCCGCCGACGAATTTAATACGTCAAAACACTCCCATGAAAGATCATCAACATGCAAATACATGAAAGAGAGATTAATACTTTATCTAAAGAGAGTTATTTTTAGCAAAACATAAAATTTTTTAGTCTAAAAGAGTACTTGATTTTAAATATTTTTGAAAATCCAATTCTCGGAAAAGTAACCCTTATCAGGTCTTAAAATGTTACTATAAATGTTCTTATTACTTTATTGTAAAAATAACTCTTTCTTTTAAGAAATACATGCAATACATGAAATAGAGAATAATACTTTTGTTTAAAGTTTATTTTTTTTTTTAAAGGAAACACATAGGTTATTAGTTCTAAGAGTAATGATAAAAGACTTTTGCATCTGTTAAAAGTAATCCTTTGTTTTTTGAATTTATTTTAACATAGATATTCATATTATTTTTTTTTTTGTAAAATATTCATTATTAGGTGTTATATAAATACGTGAAATAGAGAATTATACTTTTGTTCAAAATGAGTTATTTTTCAAGAAATACATGAAAATGTTAGATTATCCGTAATTTTTATTATTTGAGGTTTTTCAACTAAAATTTTCTTATTCTAAGACCCTTTTATTTATATTTTGAATTTTATGCATCATGAAGCTAGGTGTGAATATTACATTTTTTTTTTACGATACGCCATAAATACACCCTTAATTAATGGTTTTAATATTAATTATAAGTGATTATTTTTAAAAGCACCATTATCCATAATTAGTTGTCCCTCATTTTTTTTTCTCATATGTTCTCTCTTCTAGCCTCTTTTTCCCTTTTCCATTAGCAAGGAGGTGATTTTTGAATGTTATTTAAATTCTAAATCACTGCCTACATCTCTTCTATCATTTTGATTCTCAATGATAGGCCTAAACACCATGTTGCCCAAGGTTCTACTATGTTTTAGTTCATTTATATATTAATATGGTTATTACCTACAGGCGATTTTTTGATCTTTGTACATATGGTAGAATATACTTTAAACTTCGAAATGCTACAGTAAAATAATGCTATACGCCTTAGCGAGAATGCTAAGTGATATCGCTGATGTTTCACAATCTCACTTAACAGGTGCATGGGAGACCCAAATTTTTGTGTATCGAGTAATTACTACCAGGAGCTTTAATACAAAGAAGCAGATAACCTAGACTTAAAACTTGTATGTTTTTTTTATTTCTCTTCAAACATCAAGGTTTATGAACTAGTGTTGTAATAATTTCCATTATGTTATAGATTGATTTAGGTTTTTGTTGAACCTTGCAGTAATTGTGGATTAGAGATTAATTAGGTTTTGTTCATTTTATTCATGAGTTATATTTGAATTTCTTTGCGTATGTGGTTTATTTTCTGTAAGGTTTGAATAGCTTGACATGATCTTGTCAGATCCAGATCGAGAGAGTAAGGACTCCTGTGAGCATGGAGGATTAGCACTGTTAGGTCTGACTAATGTAGATATCCAGCTCATGGCATGAATTGGTAGTTTAAGATTTAGTATTGTATTTGAAGAGATGCACCAAACCCTACTGGCAAAATAGGTGGATATACCTCGAGAGAGGATATCTCGTAGGCACGATCACCCTGTCAACGAGAATTCATTAATAGACTTAATAATAACTCCTCTAGGCAATATTCCATCAGTCAGGTAGTGAGTAACCTTGAAGTCAAAGATTTCACTAAATATTTAGGATTAGTTTGCACTCCATACAAGTCAATTAGAAATTATATTTAAGTCCGTACATCAGAGGGCAATTTGGGTAGGTCAACGATTCTCTCCTCATGAATCGACATCCCGTATTTAGGTACACTTTATTACTTGATATTATAGCAGAATTGCGACATAGGCGCTTTTTACCTAGTTTATACAAGCCATACATCACTGCCACACATCAAGTTTGGCAGCCCGCCACTGAGGAGAAGTTTCAAGTTGTTATTGACAATAGTGCAATTAGATATTTATTTGATACTTTTTTTATTTTTAAATTATTATTCATATAAGTGCTTAATTACCTGTATCAGGCGGTGATCACAATGAAGGTTATCAGGAATGCGTAAGATTTAGTCAAGTTGAACCACATTTTGATCCTAGAATCGTAAAAGAACTTACACCGACACGTAGAGAACAAAGAGAAAAGTGCATCAGAAATCTAAAGAACCAGCTGAATAGTTGCATGCAAGATCGGGACCAATAAACGAAATGCAAGGCCTCAATGGGAACAATGGTAGATGCACCAGCCAAGTGACACAAATGGGATGATCCGTTGTGTTGCTAGAAGAGTTCACCTTACTAATTAATAGTTGTTCAGTCTGTGTTGGTCCTACATTCACTCATATTAAGGCAAACAACTTCTAGCTCATGCGTGACTCAGAAATGCTTCCAACATTATGTTCCATGGATGCCATGAGACTTTAATGAGGGACCAACCAACTTCATCGGCATATATACCGATCAAGTACAATGGGGTGACCGAAGAGGAGCTTAGACTGAGATTGTTTTGCCTCACTAGGTGATAGCTAAACATCATCGATAAGTCACTGATCGATTCCATTACTTCACGGAATTACTGTGCAAACCTCGACAGTTCTTCCCGCCTATGAAGATTTGATACTGTGTAAGGGATCAATATCTTCTTTTAGACAATCAGAGAAAACTTGGTCAAGCATGAGAGAGATTGCATCATGCATAGAGGGTGTTCAAGAACATATAGTCAGGATTTGGATGCATGCAAGTCCACACTTTTTTAGTAAAGGCTCAGATGCACTGTGACTGAGATGCCTCTGGCAGGTGCACTAACAAAAACAAGGCTTATCAAGCATAGGAAATCCCTGAGGATAACAACATGAAGAAAATAACTCATGGCCTGTATTAGATTACATCGAAAGGTCAGGGTGTGCCGATAACGAGGTCCTCAACAATCTAGTTACTCATGTCGCTAAGAGCGCCACTAAACAAATAGGAACAGAAGGTTTCTTCATCAATACGAAATGCAATTTATGGTGGATAGCGCATGAGTAATAAACAGCTGCACGACAAAGAAACAAAGAAGCATGCCTAATATGTGTCGAATGATAATAAAGCAACAACAAGAGTCGCATAGCAATAATTATCGGACTCAATCGTATTAAGGGCAGGCTTTGTTTAACCGTGGTAGTTGAATTAGTGGACGGAGGGAATCAATAACATGTCACCCCCCGAGGAGTTTAACATCAGAGAAAAAGTGGACTTGGAACAAGCCTGCTTCAAATGCTTATTTATACCGCTTTATATAATGAGATAAAGGCGACAACATGTGAACCAAATGTCTGGGCTGAACAATTAGGCAAGATAGCTTGAGAAACCTGAAGGTGCAAATGGGCCAAATGGCTAATATATTTCACTTGGTAAACAAGGTTCCTTATGGCTAATTCAGAGGGAAACCTGGGTGACTCAGAAGGAGTATAATGGCATATTTGATTGGGCAAGTGGTAGAGAGCTAGCTACACGAGGGCTACCACCAGTAGTAAGAGAAGAGGAAACTGAGATAGGGGAACAGTTCAGCCCAGAAGATCAGAGGTAAGTGGAGCATCCCCAAGAAGAGAAGCTAGTAGAGACACTAGATGGGAGAAAAGAGGTTGACAAACATGTACCAAGTAAATAACCCAGCACTACATCTGTTATCCTCAAATGCTTGAGGCGCATCAAACTGATAAGCAAGTACTAAATTCATATGTTTAAGAACTCAGATATCAACATTCCATTTGGTAAGATGCATGAGTTGCATGCTCAGCTACTATGTCAAATTCACAAAGAGGTACATCCAGAAAGAAGGTTATCGACTTGATGTGAATCTTATCAGAGTAATATATACTGAGGAAATTACGTGTTTAAGGATCCTGCATACCACAACTCCTTTAGGGAACTTGGATTCGAGAGAGCCATATGTGAATTATTGTGATAACCTCATGCCTTAGTCCATTTTAGACGATCAAGCTTAGTAAGCCAACACTCATACTGGCCAATTTCAAATGTGCAGATCACTGAAACATCCTTTGGGAGAGAAGATGTAAGAGGCAGTAGACAAGTTTATCTTTCCCATTATCAGATAGTGTTAGACATGGAGGAAGATAAAGAGATACCCATGATTCATGCCACAGTAGGTGTACGGGAATCAACAATATTTATATCTAATTTTATCAGAGCAAAGTTACTATAGTATATGTTTGTGGTCGAATCAGGGATGAGTTTTCTTCAAAATGATTTACGCTGATTGAAATGGTGATTCTACTTGATTTAGGTTTTCGTAAAGTGAAGGCTGGTTTCGATGGTTTGAAAACCGGGAATGTAGTGAAATAGCGTGTAAGAGAACCTCTGTTCCTGGCCATCGGGGTTTGGGTCATGAATCAGCAACTCGATTCTTTTTCTCAAGGCTGGGAGGATGACTTATAGTCATTTCCCACTGATCTTATACAAAACTAACTCCTAAAGCTTGAGATTTGGCAGATTATTAACCATTAATGTTTTAAACAAAATCAACTTATAACCCAGAGGCAACAATTGAGAACTTATGATATCAGCAATCATATAAGATCCATCAGCCTTGGTAAAAAGTCATGCATCTGTTGAACTGGCACATCACAAGAGATTGGCCAAAGGAGATGTAGAACAGCAACATAATAGCACTGTGCCAAAATGTAAGAGGTAAATGTTTTTTACCCCTCAAGAACCTCACCCAGTTGATCCCTCTTCAAGATTTAGAGGAATATTAAGATCCTGAGCAGTCATCCTCAAGGGTGTGTCAAGGGTGTGAGAAAAGTGCAAAGAAAGTGGAGAGAAAAGAGGGAAAATCACAAAGGCTGAGCAGACAGAAAGCTTGGAGCCAATTTTCTGATTATCATGATTCACCATTTATTGTGAGTTTAATTCAGCTTGAGGCACGCTGTAGCCAAGGGTGTCTTCAGCAAAAAAGTATGAAACATCAAAACAGATTGAGGATACTGTAAAAATCACAAAGTAGAATGTTGTAAGTTATTTAAATGAAGAATTGTGGCAAGTCGAAATTCCGCAGCTGCGAAATCTTCCAGACACCGCAAAACGATGCATTTCTCCTCTCCTTCGTGCTTAGTGCCCAATCGCTTCGACCTAAAGCACTGCTGAGTTCACTGTTCTTGTATTTGAGTCATTCATTAATAGCCGGTAATCGCTTTGCAAAACTACAAAAATAACCACAAAATATGATCGTAGTATAACCTAATCTTAGCAGCCAATTTGGTTATTTAAGATAGTACGTATGCTCAAAACCCGGGCTTGTAACAAGACTATTTCAGAATTAATCAACCCATCAGAATGTAATACTTCGAAGAATCATGTGTCTATGATCATTTTAAAGTAAGTGGAGTCAAATCAGAGTACAAAGATGATGAAGTCGGGATGGCAGTATTTATCATAAGAGATCCAGTGAGTTTATGCATGTTTTGCAGAGGCAGGAGGCTATCAGGCTCAGCCGAGTGGCTCGACCGACCCTTGGGGGAGGTTGGGCCTGCATGCACGCAGCCGAGGAGCCAAGAGCCGGGGCATGTGAAGTGGACAGGACCTTCCACTAACAGTGAAGTATTATGAGCTTGCCAGGAGAGAACACTGCACTCTGCCTTCTACAGTTGCACCACCAGCTGGAGCAAAAGCCACCCTAGTCACTTGAGGCTCATGCACTCAGTGGTCCCCAACCCCACTGCTATCATATCAAAGATCTCAGCCAATAATGAAGAAGAGCTTTAGGCTCAAGATCCCAAGAATGTTATCGGGTGGTCTCTAGCTGATTTAAAGGGGATCCGCCCCTCCATGTGTATGCACCGGATCCTATTAGAGGATGGGCACAAACCATCAATAGAAGCTCAGAGGAGACTAAACTCGACAATGAAGAGGTGGGTGAGGTATTAAAGTGGGTTAGATGTAGGAGTGATCTACCCCATCCCTAGCTGGTAAGCTCCAGCATGTTTGGCTCCAAAAGGAGACCACAGACACGGATTGGAGAAGAATGACTGCACCTTCTAATAGGCCAGGTGAGGCTGGGGTGATACTCTAAACACAACAGAAAAGACTGGCTCCCACCCATCCCTGATCAGTGTTAACCCTAAAAGAAGAGTATTACTGCTTTTGATTGCATCTGGTTATAATCAGATCAT
>JAEQBH010008272.1:0-93057 GCA_016808115.1 Tetrastigma voinierianum | reverse complement strand
TAACCCATAATCATAGCACCAAGAAAAGAACCCAATAGAAAAACACACACAACTGACAAATACTTTAGATTAATGTTATCTCTTCGGCTTCTACGAACAAATGAAACCAATCATGACGTTTGTATATAAAATTTTGCTTGTATTAAATAAATATAAACATTCCCTACCAAATGAATAGCTCTAGCTAGCTAAACCTATAAGCGATGAATAGTGTTGCTAAACCAAATGGATACAATAATTTCACAGGATGATGTGTCACTAGATTTCCTGTAAACTTGACCTCTAAGGATGGAAGAGGAGCTGTCGGAGTCAAAATTCGACTCAGCATCCACATCCGACATATATCAAAGTAGCTTAGCCTTACATGCAATTCACATGTCATAAATGCAATTGATTAAAGTTACCAACGTTACGAAACCTTATCCAAAATCCCCAATGTAACTTTTCATGCACAAAAAGCAAAATTTCTAACAATTAGTGGGTTTTTTTTTTGAATTCTATTTACAGTTCAATAATCAATTAGTTTTATCTATTTAAAAAAAACTTAAAGAGTGAAATCAAATGAAACATCCAACAAAGTCTTATTTATAAGTTGAAATCGGAAGTAAGAAACAAATAGTAAGGGAATGAATTGAAGAAGCAAGGTAGAAGAAGCGTGTTCCCTTCTATTGGGGTCGGACTCGATCATCACCTTTATTCATTACTTGGCTGAAGTGCCCTTGCCAAGGTGGGCCTCCATCAATCACAAATCAATATCTCACATTCCTACTTTCATCCACAATACTAACCCTCCTCCCATCCACATTATGATATCTTTTTTAAAACAATTCTATTAGATTATTAGATTAAATTGAGATGTGGTTGTTGGAAACTTTTTCATATATCTAACGTGGATGTGGCAACTATCCACTGATCCTATAAATAAATCTTTTTCTTTTTTTCGACTAATTCTATGAAATTCAATTTTTTTCTTTTATTTATTCATTTCACATTTCATAATATCCTATTCTCATAAACTCAAACTTGATCCTTTCTTTATATCCCCTGCAAACTCTTAACCACAAAACTAAATCTCATTGGCTATATAAGATTTTGAAATTAACTATCAAATAAATCCTCTAATGACTCTAATCATCTAAAGGAACTGAAACATTGAAATTAGACCATCAAATAAATCCTCTAAATGACCATTGAGGAGAAACCCAACGCTTATAATATAGTCAATACTTTTATTAAAAGAAAGATTACTATTACTAAATACATTTAGAAGATATTTTATTCTCAACACGAGAGGAAATTTACATGTTTGCCGTCTACATTTTTGTTTCATGCACTCTCTTTAGGTGGGTAATATGTACAATATGGACAGAGTGCATAAAGCAAAAAGCAGAGTGGAACACATAAAAAATAAAAAAAAAACCCGGCCCGTTTACATACAGCACAGCACGTGCGGTCAGCCAGGACACCTGACCAAGAAAAGTCAAACCCCCTCGGCTGAGGCCACAAGGAGCAGCAGCAGCAGCAGCACCCCCCAAGGCAACTAAACGCATTTTGGCGTTGTTGCAGAGATATCTTATAGCGATGCGCCACTTCCTCCTTCCTGGCGAATCTACCCTGCGCATCTCCGATCATGCTGAACCACTTGAAGAAACCCTGTTGCTGATAGTTCCCCAGGTAGCACAGGCCCGCCAGACTCACTTCATCTCCACCGTTCATCAGCACCAAACACCCACCTTTCCTCTTCCTTTTCTCTCCATCTCTACCGTCAAAGAATTATTAGTAGTAGTATTCTGGGCAAGACCACTGGAATTTCCAAGCAAAATGCAACGCTACAGCAGGAACTTTCGCCGCCGACTTCTGTGAGTAGTAGCACGGTCGAGCCCGTGCTCTCCTCATCACTGAGTCACCCGCTCGTAGACTCTGCCCATTCGACACGATCAGACTGGTCACCAGCGATTCGTACGATTCCTGCCGGGACATGGTAAACGTGGTGCCAGGTCAACAACCATCCCTCCGTTTCCTCTTCTATCAACCCTCTTTAGAATCTCCGGCTTCCGAGTTTCCTCTTCCCGACGGTGATTCCCTCGAGTCCAACGCAGTAGAAGTACGGGTGCTTCAGGTTATCAAAACATGGCGGTGTATTCGAACTACTATGTCATTTCCGTCTCGTTTCTGCTTTTCATCATCAGGAATTACCATTGGGATGAGCGGACTAAACCGGCGAACGCGGTCAGCATCGAACGAGTGAGAAACCAAACAGTACGAGAACTGGTTACGAGTTGGGAGGAAAAACTAGCGGGGTGACGGTGGCGAAGGACTCCGGCCGAGATCCGGCGACGCCGACACAAAGAGCGAATGTGAAGCACAGCCGAAAGAGGGTGATTACGCAAAACCAGAGGAGAGGCTGGCATTGACAAAGGTATCGCGATAGGAGCGTACTGAAGCTTCCATCACCATAGGCATAGTAGAAAGGGGGGCAAGAAAAGGAAGAACAATCAGAGGTCTCGATTAATTCCAAGGGGCAGCGAGCTATGGCGCAGAGGTCAGACGAGGAGAGTGAGGTGTGAGCGGCGGAGCAAGCAGGGACTTACAGAAACCAACGCGGCGGGTAATATTGGGAGGGGAAAGGCCGCCGGTGGTGCGGCTTCGTACTGCCTTCGCAGAGGATGCGCTCGAGGGGCTGGGGAAACCAGACAGGTCACTGCCGGTGTCCAGCAGAGGAGATGGGTTGGGATGGGTGGGAACCAGGTCGAAGAGGAGAGGATGTAGTCGCTGCCTGGGGAGAGTGGGAGAGGCTTGACGGTGATGGCGGTGGCGGTTGCGGTTGCAGGCTTGGGTGGCTACGAGCAGGTGGGGTGAATTTGAGGAGGTGGTGGGTGCTGACTGAATTGGGTTTTGGAGAGAGTGGGTTAGAGGAAGAGAAGAACATTAGCTGAACTAGAAGAAACAGAGTAGTGTGTGTGAGAACGATTGAGATGAAGAAGAATAAGAAAAGAGGAAGCCATGAATTCCAAACTGACATAAAGCAAGTGTGGAATACGTTACAGAGAGAGAGAGAGAGAGAGATAGAGAGTTTAGTATGTTGAAATGGAGAGACGCGAGAAGGGGACTGAGGGAAGGACAGAAGCTCTGGGTCTGAAGCTTGTTTGTTGGAGTTGGACTGGGAGGGCAGGAGAAGGAAGAAAGAGTGTGAGGGGCCGCAGAGATGTTTTCAGGGTGGTATCACGGAATCATTGATGTGCTGCGATAGTTAAGTGGTAATTCACTGTAATTTTCTTTCCTCCCACCCCCACCCCCCAATCTTTCTTGCAGCTAATGAGCCATGAAGATAATTAATAATAATCCAGAATCTTGTTTAGTTTAGTTATGAAAATTTTATTTATCACGAAATTCGAGAATATAAAAATTTTTAATGTATTAATCTTTAGTTTTCGTTTTCGAGAAAATTTTGTCTTGTTGGTTGAAAATACGTTTTTAATTTTAAATCTCGTTTAGTTGGTTGGTCAAAGCAGGAAAACAATTTTCACACTTAATTTTCGATTAAGTATATAAATATTGAAAATAAGTGGTCGTTCAACATTTTAGAAATTTGTTTTAGTCTTTATTCTCACAATTAAACGTGTTTCATGTTTCGAAAAGTTTGAATAAAGAAAACGAAATTTTACCTCTTAGCAGCGCTTAATGATCATGGTCTTGGGTATGAGCTTCCACCCACATCAAATTAATTAATTACAAATCTTTGTTATAAAAATAAAAACATATTCTCATTCATTATTAAATTGGAACTCCATACAATATACACATTCCTAAGCACTCTATCAAGTAATGAGTGCTTTACTTACATTAAACAAGTTACACATTCACATCATAAGATCATGACTTTGTCATTTCCTCTGTTTATTTTTTATTTTTATCTAAAGTCAACATGAACAATCAACCTAAATTCACTTCATCACTGATGGTTGACTTGTAAATGAATGCTCACCACGACCATGATAAACTACGTTACTACACTATACAACAATAAAATTACTACAGGATCAGTAGGGCTTCTAAAGCAAGCCTGATCTAATATTGAAGAAAAGACGATATTATCATTTGTCCCAAGAGATATCGATGTCCTTCTCCCCATGAGACTTGAGTATAAATATCATTAATTAGCCACCTAGTAATTTGTACCTTGGTAGAAGGTCGGGAGATTTGAATTCATTCCATTTGGGGGCCCCCATTTAGATTGCATCAGCCATAGCTAATGAGATCCGACGGCCACAGTTGCATCATCCAAATCAGTCGGTTCCAGCAAGATTAGTATGAAATTTTTTCACGATTTGAGAAGGAAGCTTGGCAATATTAGTTATTTATTTGTTTACTCGAGAACAGCGAAGCTAGTGGCATTTAAATATACCGGTAAGGAGTAGCCTCTCTGCTCTTGCCAGCTAATCAACAACAAAAGGGCCCGCAGAACATGACACGTGGCATTGTTGGGTACAATCAAACCCTTGTACTTCGTGCCACCGCACAGTTGAAGAGGCAGCCAACTCGGTCTAGACAGATTCCCCGTGGCCCACACTGCCTACTAAGGGACCCAAGCCCAGAACTGCCGACTAACCACAGCATACTCGCAGAGATCAAAACTGAGTTAACACTCGGCTCGGCAGTAAGCATCACAGCACCACGATTGCGATTACGGTTGTTGGCTACGAAACGACTGCACGGCCGTCAGTTTTTCGCGCAGAAAACGATCATTGTATATCTGCATTTTCTCGGGCAACTTGTCTTTCGTCCGTTTGGGAATAATTGCAAAAAGATGATGCAAAAAAGTAAATATCTTATTCGGTACAATTTCATAAATAATAATTATAATAATACCTAAATGTTATCTTAAAAACATTAAATACTAGCAAATATCTTAAATACTATCGTGATAAATGATTATCAATATCTATAATTTATTAAAATAATATATAAATACTATCATACCTTAAACATAATTATTTAAAAAAAAATCATAGTGAATCATGCATTTTTACATTTTATGTTTTTATAATTAGTTTCAAAGTAATAAACTGAAACACACAAATTACCGCACATATCTGATCAAAGCAAAGGGGATGGAAACGACGCCGGTCCACTCTACAATCCCAAACGCTTCCTATCCCGCAAGAAGGCAAAAGAACGGACGATGTTGACATGGGTGCCATACCTAAAGGAATAAGTGTTCAAGGACTCTGCCGTCCCCATTACTTTAAGCCTTTTTTCAAGCTAACATGTAGAGCCAGCTGCACAAAAGGTCGGTATAACACTTATACTTACAAAACAAAAACAAAAAGAGGGCATTATTTTAGTGGGTCCAATTACTCAGATCGAGGATGGTGTCCTATCGCATTAGGGACACTGGTTCTTAGAGATTATTTAATGTCTTTCAATTAAAAACCTCTGTACCAGATGACTATTAGGATATTTAGCTACAAGGTCAAATACAACAAGACTACCAGAAAAAGGACTAAAACAAAGTGGTATGGAACTATCATTTATTGGTTTTTCCTTCAATGGAGATCGTTTTAGACCAGATAGTGGGTAGATCATTTCCCAGAAAGGGTTGTGCCTCGAGTTCATTGTTTGTCTAAAGTACCCAAATAAATGCCTGCCTGTATTGTTGAGCTATGTCCCAAAATAATCTTTTTCTTTTTAAAATTTTCAAAATAATACATGTTTCAAAATAATATCAAAACTAGTGTATCATTTCCACATAAGATCTATCTCACAAAAATCATAATTGATGACTACAGTATTTAATTTTTTTAAATGGTTAAAACCATAGTTGATAACTACGGTTTTTTGTGACTTGGATCTTATGTGGTAAGAACACACTAATTTGGACGTTATTTTGAAACATATAGTACTTTGGGAATTTAAACAAAAAAAGGATGATCTAGGGACAAAGCTCAGTATTGTTATTATATGCATCACCTAATGAATAGAATGGTGCCAATATCTTAGAATATGTAGCCATGCCTCCTCCTGTATCACGAGAGTAAATAAGAGACGAACAGATAGAACCTGTGTAGCTACTTACTGGAAAAGCAAAATATAAAAAATAAAAATCAATGGGGTGAATCGATTCCATCCTCCACCGACAGGTTGATATTCAAAACGAATGGGCCAACATAATATGGACAGAGATTGGTTTGGATGTATTTTGACAATTCATCGACCAAAGTGATTCTGCTGCCATGTTTAGGTGGGGGCAACTTAAAATCTTTTCACGTTCATGCATTATGACCAGCATCCCTTCATCGTCATTTCCATATTTAACTCAAAAGGTGTTCTCAACAGGCAAAGATGATTCTTCTTACTATTTCGTAAAACCATGAATCTAGTGCATATCCAAATCCTACCTATTTTGTCTCCATGACGCATTAGAGATGAACGACAGCAACAACACATTTCGTCGTATCTAACCCTGAGTAAAGGCACGCCATTCAGCAGAAGCCTGATTAACATGATCAATATATCAAGCTAAGCACTTTAAAAGCTTTGCAAGCTGTCTGCAAACTCCATTACCCAAGATACATGTGAATAGATAGATAGCACAGTGCCAAATCTAAAGACGCAGCACTGGCATCAAATATTTAAGCATGGGTAAGAATTCCTCAAAGTCAGAAATTTTGATAGTTGTAAGATCTCCTATTTTTGGTTGCTCTATGTCTTGGAAGTCATCTTGTACTTTATGGTTGTATGATAGATATCCTTTAGGTAGATTATGATCATTCCACATATATGAGAGGAAGAAGTTCCTGACCTAGTTTGTTTAATGATTTTTCTAAGCTAAGGTTTCATTTTCTTAGTTGTGAGGGATGTATTAAGGCTTAAATTAAACCATATGTAAACAGAAGGAAGTAAGTCATTATAAATCATATGAGAATCAATTCTGCATCCCAAGTGTGAGACTCAATCTGTTTAGTCCTATTATCTTATATAGGGTAACGTGATATCCCCATGCTGGATCGACAATACCTGTGGTACACAACAATGACTTTTGTCTACATAGATGGTGAATGTGATATTAATGTCTGTTTGATGGGTGATAGAAGAGTTCTTCGCACTATATGCGTAGTGAATTCACTCTTAACTTATAAGAAAATTTTATAGCCGTGAGAACATATTGAGCCTAGAACACCTCAATCAACTTCAAGATCTTAATTTTCATATCTACATGAGTATCATAGCTTCCAAGAGATAAAATCCTATCACTTGACACAGCAAAGTTCATTATGTCTTAGTCAGATCTAACCCTCTTAAAGAAGGCCTAAGATGCAAATATCTGCTGTGGCTCATCATCGCCAGCCTGCCCAGAACAAACACTCCATATAAGACCAAAGATCAAATATCTTTTGTGGCTCATCTTCTGTGGTCAGATCTAATCCTTCCACATGAGACCAAACCAAGAATCCAATAACTTAGTGTTTCACCATTGCAGAGATAGAATTTCCGACAAAATTATGACATTATAATGCAATCCAGCACACCTGCCACTTCAAGAAAAATTAGGCATATGCCATCGATGGCTTCCATGGGCTTCACCAAATGGGCCCAAAACCTTATAAGTCATTGCCTTTCCCAGAGATACTGCTAGCTCAGATGCAATCAACCTCTTTACAATCCAATGCACCAAATTAGGTAAATCAAGAACATTTTATTTCCTAAATAAAGGTGATACCAAAACCACATATATACCACTACCTTAAGCTATGGTCTGAGATATTTATGACTAAAGACTATTTTAACTTTAGCTGAACATGCACAGCTAATAGGTCAATCTCAGTCATGGGGGAAAAGTGATTTCAGGGTTTTACCAATAGCATTTCCCAAATCTTGCAAACCTTAATAGTTGATTAATATTAAAAGATCGCTTTCCTGACAATGCTGTTACTGTATCATATTCCTATCCAATCATAGTTCCATAACTCAGTATTTAACTCAGAAGAGAATTTAAATATATACGTGAAATAAAAATTATCCCCTTATCTGGTGCATCTATCCACCTCAATGTGGAAAAAATTCTTTTCATGCTAGTTAACCTGATGAAAATTCTTATCATTTATGTTAGAGCTCAAGCAGCAAAAATCAGATATTCTATTCCAAAACTTAATATACTGTTACCTATGAACCAATATGTCCCACTAGAATTATCTTGTGAATAAGATAGTACATTTATGAGACTTCTAAGGGGACAAACCAATGGAAATAATGCCAAACAACTGACAATATGGTTGGTTGTTCTTCCCATCAGCAAGGATTTCTACTGAAGCAGCTGTGGCTGCCTTGAAGAATTACTCATCGAGCAGAAGACTCTCGAATAGAGATTATCTTTAGCTGAATTAATATATGGATCTACCGGAGGTGCGAGGCATGCACCACTAGTATTATAACCGTGATTTTTACATCCATGCAAAGACATCAAATAACATATTTTATTAATGGTTTTTCAAAATTCTGGTTCAACTAATAAAACTCTTTTAAGTTTTTTTACAACCATATAATTATTCCAATGTGCAGACCATGGCCATAACCAAAACAAATGAATTAAAAATGACAATGCAGTGGATCCATGTGAATTATAACTATAAATGGGAGCAGGTTTCCTAGAATCTTAGTGGACATGAACAGATGAATTACGCTATACAACTAGAAATTTCAATAAAATAATTTAAGATGAAATGTATACCTTAGTTAGAACAAAACATAGGGTGCTCTTGCAGTTGTAACAGGCAATACCACATTCCAAGACCTGCGGTCCGCCAATTTTCATTTCAACTGCCTAACGTAGAAAGAAGGAATTATAACATTCAGAAAAAGGTAACAGAAAATTAAAAAAGGGTAAAAACACATCAACAATATCTCTCTCCCCACTTTTTTCATTTTTGTTTCGCACATAATAGCTACAAGATCTGAATATCTCTTTCACTTTTCACTTTTCTTTAACTGGTTACTCAGACAGAACACATTTTGACCAGAAAAAAAACATGACTAAAATAAAATTCACAAAGCAAAAAATTCTTGGGTTCATCCTCAACTCTCTTTATCTCTCTCTTTCTCCCTTCCCCCTTTTCCCTTTTTAATTAGCACATAATAGCAACAAGATCTGAAAATCCCTTTTCACTATTCCTTAACCAGATACTCACATAGCATGTGACACCTTATGATCAGAAATAAATGATTCACAAAACAATAACTAGGATTTATCATCACCATTTGAGGGAATCACCAAGGCCATCTTGGGCAAAAACTGAGCCAGTTAAATGCCATGTTGATAGAGAGCAATCACCTCATTTGCCAGCTTTTACTACAGTAATGCAAATTCATCCACAAAAATGGGTAGCTGTTGAAGAACCACATATGATTTCCAAATGCACAACAACCAAAGATTAATTTTTTTCTTTAAAAATTTTTTCTGGAATTCCAGAAAAGTTGTATAGTTTCTTTTCAATGCACCAAAAATCCATTCACACTCCTTTGTCAATTCACTCAAGTATGATCAGTTTCCCTACCCAGCCCATGGAGTCATGAGAAAGGAATCAGATTTTGAGTAGCTCTCTTGCAAAAGCAATGATCCTAGCACATCCCTGAGATACTTATGTAACACCCATCACTACTATCAACAGGGTTACCTGAAATACAAGTATCATCAACAGGGATAGTAGATCATCCAATTAGAAATTTGAAGCATCTTCAATACAGATTCCTAGGCGAGAAGCATCCTATATACATGATTGGCATGCAGATACAAAAATGCATCACCAGATTTTTTTAATGATTGGGAGGGGAGGGATGAGGGCAGTTACTGCAGGCGGGCATGAGTGGCTCCTGGAAATTGAGGACCCAGTGTATGCTGGAAATTGACAAAGACAGGGTCTTCTTAGTTGGGTGCGATGTATTGAGCCACACCAGGCCTAATATCATTCCTTAGCATGTTGTGCAGAATTCTTCTGTGCAGTCTAAGGTGAGCTTTTTTACTTAGGAACCAGCTTGAGTCAACATTTTGACTCTGATCAACTACAAAAGAGGGGTTGGACTCTTGCTAATAGACGCTAGCTCTGTTTGGAGTGTGAGGAGACCATGGATCATCTACTTCTGCATTTTGCAAAGACGAGACTGCTGTGGGAGCTATTGTTCTCTTTGTTTGGCACTGCATGGATGATCTTGAAGTTGGTGAAGGATACTCTTTGAGCTGGAGTGGTTTTATGGTTGATAAGAAGTTTGGCAAGCAGGACCATCTTGTTTCTTTTGGACAACATGGAAGGTTAGGAACGAGATAGCATTTAGGGATGAAGTGTTGTCCATACAAAAACTAAAAACCTATTTTGTATTTCTTTTGTGGTTGGAGACCAAATTGTCTATAGTGGATGGTCCTTCGCCTATTGTGACATTCATTGATATTTGATAGGTTGGGGTGTAAGTGACAGAGGGACTTTTTGTATAGTTGGCTTCTTAGGTGCAACATAGAGGGGTTTTCGCCCTTTTCTTCTGTATTCTTTTAGGTCACAATTTTAGCGTCTTTTCTTAATATACTCACTCACTCTTACAAAAAAGATAAAAAATTCATCACGTGATGAACATGTGCTCATTACGAAATCTGTAGTATTATTATTCTTATTTAGGTAAGTTGTAAAATCTCTATAAATTTATTAGGGAACATACACCATCAACTAAAGCATTTGAAAATGGAAACTGTTTGAATGAGAACTTACAATTGAAAATCAATAAACATTACAGAAGATTAACTAATTGATCGTAATTGGGCTAATCAGACTTTTGAGATAGGGATTAATGGCTTTATCTTCTCCAACAACTTCTCAGCTTCAATGAATCCACCCAATGGTCCCAAAGACAAGTATTTTACACGTTTCCATCTGTTTAAGCTCTTTCAGAATTAAAGCAATGATAAAAAATTAAAAAAAAATTCAAGCACAGAACAACCATCAACAACCAAATGACCTACCCAGGTGTGAAAGGAAGCGCCAAACAATGGAGGTGCAGATGGTCAACACTGTTAAATGGAGGTTGATGAAAGCCAAATCTGGCAGAAGGGCACAAGAAGGTTAGATGAATTTTTAATCAAAAATTCCAAATTTATTTGCAAAACATTGATTTTTAAAATTATTTATTTATTTAAAAAACTCAAGTTCAGCATTGTTGTGTCCATTACTTGGTTTAAAATTTATTCTACATGCCTAATTTTTCTATTAAGTTTAGTTCCACGAAAGTACATAGGAAATAAAAAATGTTAAAGAATATTATTTAGAGCAATGCCAATCAAGTACCCTAAAGTCACTTCTGAATTGCACATTTTAAATGTAATGCAGGACACGTACAAACGATTACCCACTGAAAAATCACATCTGAATTGCATTTTAATGAAATGTCAATATATATAGCATACATTTGAGCAGTCACCCACTGAAAGTAAAAATAGAACTTAAAAACAAACATCTCATACTTTCCACTTGCAAAACATATAGACAAAGAAAAAGAAACAAATGAAATCGGAACAAAACATCTGATTGAGATGAAAGAGAGACCACCAAGGGTAGTCTCATTGTCTATCAATATTGTAAATGTACATACTTTTCCAATAATACACTGGATCTGGATACACCAACAGCTAATGGTAGTAACTAATTCTAGAATAAATACTTGGGGATGAGCTAAGTTCTCACATGAACCAAAGAAGCTACAATTTGAGGTATTGAAAATTAAGACATATTTTCTTCATTTATAGAAAACAAATACCTGTACTCCATGGAATGAGATGCATCCCCTGTGAAGTAGGGTTTGCCCCATTTAACATATGACTAACTGGAGAAGATATAAAGCTGAAGATTAGTACATACGAAACATAGAAAGAAAATTGCTTTGTCTTACTCTGAAGGTTTAAAGCTACATAACAATCAGCTCTCATTAGGATCTTTTTGCAAAGAATAATCTTCAGCTCTCCTCCGAAAGGTCTTTGCTTTGTTAATGTGCTCCACGGGAATCACCAGATAATGCCTATCAAATTGACCATCTACTGTTAGTTTACCAATAGAAAACCATATGGGTGAATTTTCAGACTCCATGGGAATAAAATGGTACAAAGACGGGGCGCTATTAAGACAAATGAAGGAGTAGGGCAATGACAAAGGTGATGGATGACATTTCAAAAAGGAGAGAAGATGGCGTTTGTTCAAATGGCTTGTAACTGCACCTGAAATTCTGCAATCACATGGTTCACCTAATTTTGCACATCATTAAATGAAATCAATTCCAACCATTTTGTTGTCCTTTAATTTGTATTGAATCATATTTCATATGTACCAATCCTGATCTGATCATAGGCTCTAATTTCCAAATGAAAAACTACGATCTCAAATCCTTTTCTGAAAATAATAGACAAAAAAATAATTTGAGGGACGGGTTTCCACATGCTTTTGATTTTCTACATTGCATTCAATAATTCTGAAATATGAGAATCGAAGGTGAGAAAGATAAGAACCTGAAGGCGGAAGGGTTTGATGCCGAAATGCAACGACCTTGTCCTGCACGCCTAAAAGTCCATCAGAAAACAGCCATATATATATATAGAGCGAGAGAGACGAGTGAAAGGAGATGTAAGTCAGACAGAGTGAAGAAAAGTGGTGGAGGTGGAAGAGCGGGCAATTTGACCCAGGAGTGCAGGACGAGATAACCTCCCGCCATTGCCTAATTCACGCAGCTGACTCTCCGTTACCGTTTCGTTTATTCACCCCGCTACCGGTTTCATATGACTACTGAATTTTTGAGAAAATGTTTTTAAATAAATCGTTTGAAAATATTTTTAAATCTGTCTTTCAATATACTGTTTCTGTGAGGATGAAAATCTGATTTGACGGATATCGGTGTTTAGGTTTACCGGATATATCGGATATATCAAAAATATGATAATTAAAAAGTATTTAAAATTAAGAATATATTTAAATTCTTTGTCGAAATTATTTTGGCATGAAAATGATAATATCAGTTAAGTTTGTTTTTTACATTCACACTATATTTATATTTGTTTATAAAAATTCAAATTATTTTATTAAAATATATTTAATTAATAAATATAAATTGTTTTATAGAATTTATACCAGCTCTTTATTCAAAATGTTTTTTAATTTATTAATTGTAATATGCGTATGATGAATCTGATATTTTTATATATTTATAAAAACACATATTTAGTTTATTTGTAAATGATTAAAAATATTAAGCAGAATTATAAAAACGATATATTAAAATTTTCTTTATCATTTATAAAGAATTTATCTTGCGCAGTGGATGGGGTTGGAACTGCCTGGTTTGGGGTTGAACCTCCCATGCATAGGTATTTTATGGAGTTTCCTGTTATGAGCAGACGAATGGGTTGAGGCTGTTTTACTTATGAGCGATGTGAGCTCACATGAGCAGTTAAGAATATATCGGGAAATATCGAAAATTGGTAAAATGTCTATATGTCGTCATGTGAATAATTACTAAAGTGCAGGAACACATTTTGAGCGTTTACTTCGGAGAGGGGATATATCGTGTCGACCTTAACAACACAGAATAGGCCCGATATTTAGATCTTTCAACATTTGGTTCTAACAGCTTCGAAAACATAAATAAAATTAAAAACAAAATAATGAAATTTTAAATCTATTATTTTTTTAAAATAACTTATTTTAATTATATTTTTTAAATCAATTAAAAAAATCCATCCATAATACGATATTCTGGCATTCAAATAATTAATCTACATTTTAACTCCAAATTACTTATCTTTTGTATTTAGAATAATACATTTAGCGTTTAGAGACTCAACCCAAATAATAATATATTTTGATTAATTAATATTATTAAATTCTTAACGTTTATTTTTTAAATTATAATATTTTAAAAATATGATACATGAAATACTTTTTTATTTAAATATAAATATAAGATTATATTCAATAAATAAAATAGATTAAAAACCTTAAAATGTTATTTAAACTAATAAGATGCAAATGTAAACATAACATTATTAGAAAATAAAAACATTCAAAGCTATGGCAATGCAAATGTGAAATTATAACGAGATGATAAAAAATAAAATACAAAAGCTATCTGTGATATGCATCATTGATAATTTATGTCATGTCATTGTAATTATCAAATGATAAACTGTTATTGAGATAAATAAATGTTGTGTGATATTATATTAACACATAATAATCTGCGAATATGATTCTAGAAAATGAATTTAGCTCATAGAGAGCATTGTTGATTACGATGTTTGTTACATAAATTGATATGATAGTAAGATAAATATATGATTTCAATGGTTTCTTACTAAGCCATAAACAAATTAAAGCTAAGAAACTCATTATAGACTTGAAATGTTTAATTGAGCATTTGTGAAATGTCCTTATGAGGAAACCAGGAAAAAAATAAAATTTTTTATTGAAAAAGAAATTAAAGCGGTAATTTCGATCGAAGAAACCATAATTTTCTGATCATCGGATGACAAAGCGGATTTAGTTGATCGTCTCATGAAGAATTTAGTTACAAGCGTCGAATTTCGTTGGATTCCAAGACATTCGGAGTTGCGCGTTTTCGAGGAGCGTATGGTGTCGGATATTTGGTAGGTATTGAGTGTTAGCGTTGGGCCAAGTGTCGAGTCTGCGAAATTGATGATATGGGAACGAGTGGGGCGTGGACATGTGGCATCTCATGAGTGAAATGAAATCCACTATTAAGGATAAGTGGCATCGTAGTGAAAGCCTCGCAGTAAGGGATAAGTGGATATGGAGAAATCAGATGAGCTAGCAGAAATGGACATGTGTGATATGACGTCTGGCAGTGGCTATGCCTGGCTATTTAGGAAGGAAAAAGGAGACGGAGAGAGAGAGAGAAATATGAGAGATTTTATAGTGAAAAGGCTCTGTTTCTCTGGGTTCCCGGTGATTGGTCAGTCAGTGGAATGAGGACAAAAGGCAGGGTGATCTCATGTGAGGCTACGCGTGGGTCTTAGGAAGTGAGGAGTTTCAACAAGGGAGGTAGGAGTTTTCTTCTACTTTGTTACTTCTTGTTTAAAAAGCCATAAAAATGAATTTTTTTTTTTTTTGGAGTTGTGAGGTCGGAAATGGCTATGCACTTTGTGGTCGAAAGAAAGGGCCGTGCTTTATAGGGACGAATCCTTGGGCGATCCACGGTTTGTTATGGAGCATTTTGGGCGATCGAAACGCTTTATGGTACAGTATCCATGTTTCATTTGCGATATTCTTTGGTAGTTGAATGACATGATGGCTGTTTGTGTGTCATTGTTGTAAATGAAAGACACATAGTTATTACGCCAGTTGAGGCCGCCATGTCTCGTTGGAGGCGTGGGTGGACAAATTGTGTCATGGAAGACTGGGATTGTAATGTCGTGCGCGGTGGTAGTAGGCTTGTGATCTCCGTGTATGCTTGAATTGATATGTGGCATGGATGATGTGTTAATACATGCTAAATTGATGTGTTGACATGATGTTTAAATTATGTGGAATATAATTGTATAAGAATGGAATATATGAATTGGCATCATTGCATTCATGTGTATGGTTACATCGCATCGAGTCGGGTGTGGGTTCACTGTAGAGCTGTTCACCATTATTGGCGAACGTATGATGAGCTCGTGTTTTGGACGACGTCAAATAAACGACTCATGGTTTATATCATAAAATGAGATAAAATTAAGGTGTGTTGGGCAAAGTAAGAAGGGGGTCGTTAATCCCCTCAGGTAAAAAGCTTGGAATTTGGGTGTAGGAGACCCTTAGTAATATCCGAAAGGTCCTGTATAGGTGTAGGAGACCCTCCATGCTATCCGAAAAGTTATGTGTGGGTGTGAGAGACCCGCGTTGTAAGCCGAAAAGTTCTGTTGCCCAAAAGAAAACACACGATCATGGTTATCACTTAAACTGGTGGTGATAAGAGTCGAGAGATGACTTCAGGATGATTACAGTGGCACACTAGCATTGGGTGTTGGTGAGCTGACAAAGGCTCAGTATGTGGTGTCATTGGTACTACCAGTGACGATTGTCCTGCTAGCATAGGCATGTGTGAGAGAATTAGATGGGTGATTTCAGGACATGGGTATGAAAGCATCATGCATGATATATAAATCATTCCATGTGAATTATGTGTATGGAATGTGGATGTTGTTTTGTGCCATTGCTTGTGCATTTTAGGTGAGGTATACAAGTAAAGATTCAACTGTTGGGCATTCCTCGCTGATCATGAACCCACTTTCTGCAGTGCGAGGGTGCACTTGAGGATGGGACGCATCCAGGGCCTTAGAAGCGAAGAAATGGCCAAACTTAGCCTTGTTTTTCTTTTGTGGTCGGGTGCCAGTTTGTAATTTTAATGGTTAAATCTAAATCAGCAAATTGTATTTTGTGTAATATACATTTTGGGTGAGTTTTCCATGATTCGTAGCCTTTGTGGAAAGAAGAGGGAAAAGGAAATCACGAGAGGAGAAATGGAATGGGCTACCAATTTCGGCGCAGTCAGCGACCACAATAGTGGTGTAATACCGTGACATAGATAAGCTGGAGTGTCTTGCAAAGGCGATGTGCGCCTTGCGACCTTGACGAGCAGTGTCGTAATTTGAGTAGTCATTGACCTGTGGATGGATTAATTGTCCTGACAGCTTGTTGGCATTGCGACATGGGTTAGGCAGTTTGGGGTCGCGTGTCACACCCTGATTTCCACAATGTGATTTATGTTATGTTACCATCTATTTTTTTCTTTTTTTTACATCATGAGTCCCTAACATAGGACTCTTTCAAAATCCAACACTTTGCATAAAAGAGCTGCCAGCCTACACCATATGTATCAACTTGTATTTCCCATAGCTTTGGTCAGCTTCACTTGGAGTAATAAAGCGTAATTAAAACTGTTTCGGGTCTCGAAACATATATATACATATACTTGTCTTGCAAAGGTAAGTCCTCATGCACCCCAGACTATACACTTACACTTGATCAAAATATCTTACACAAATCCAAAACTTTCAATGGTATACAAGCCTAATAGCACGACTATTATCGATGACCATGATCGAGTATGACATCCAGAAATGTCGATTGAACCTCCACGACACATAGATGTTCCTCAATCTGCTACTAACCACAGCATACTATTGCCTTACAATTCCTGACTCCCGAAACACATAAGTCTGACTCTCAAGTTATAAAGTGGTCTCATTACTTGCATGCGAGGTGGAGGAATAATGGGGTGAGTTAAACCTTCAAATAGTGAATCCAGCAACAAGCCATGTTATAAAAACATTTCAAAATACAAATATTGACCATAAACATGAGCGTTTCTGTTCATGGGTTGATGTGGAAGCAAATGGATGCGTCTCAGCCATCTTGACCTGGCGTCGGTGACTCTTTTGGGCTTTGCCTGGGGACTGGCCAGATCATCCCGAAGAACGGCGACAATTGCTGGGACTTATTGCAGAGGGATATGCCCACATCCGATATGCTGACAAATTGCTAGGACTTACGGGGACCATACCTCGTCCGGTATATACGCTGAACGCCTTTGCGGGACTGGCCACGGACTAGTCATAGTCAGTGTCTCTTATATCAATTCGGATTCTCGCGGTCGTACGTGTCATCTTAAAACAATTTGTAAGCATTCGCATGGATATTTAAAAGCATCATGTACGATTAATTCAAAAATTGTAGATATAAAAATATACACATTTATATATATCATTGAAAATCACACAATCAAGCATGGAATGATGCAATTTTGTGTGAAACCATGGTATAAGCGAGTATAAGGTTACAAGATCCCTACCTTCCTTGGATTCAAAAATCCACAAGTCCAAGGAAATTAAAGCAGAGGCTACTCAAAGGATCTGCCCGATTGAGTCGTCTAGATTTTTTAGCCTCGAGTAATCAGGGTTACATAAAATTACCCGATTGGTTTATTACTACTTCATCACTCGAATCACACGATTCTTATACCTCAAAATAAACTTTGATCCTCAGTGCACCATCTTTTACACTTACTAAGATCAACATTTAACACCCATATTAGAATTATAAACTGACACACCACGACACTTGTACCTGTTTCATCCTATCTCAAGACCCTTTTTTTTTTTTTTTTTTTTTCTGTTTCTAATTTTTGACCAGCCATACATGCTTTTTGTTCACTGTGGTCTTTATTAAGTTCCCTATCTACTTAACTTACAGCATATTAAATCAGGTCATTCAGACCTCAAAATCAAAGTTATGGTTTTACTCGACCTCCCACGAGACTATTTCCCTACAGATGAATCTACATTGCCCTCACACTTCACCCTTACTTTGACGAAATTATGGGAGACAAATGAGCCATAATTTGTATACTTCTTCATGAAGTTACTCCCTAGTGGCTACTTTGAGAAAGTTTTGAATCCTCCATTTGGATCAATATAGCTCTTATGACTCAACTTGAGCTTTGCTCAGAGCAGGGGACATAATTTGTATCTAACTTTCAACCTCAAATTCAAGGGTCTTATGGTAGGGTTTAGTTCTTGGTTTCTTCTAGACACATTCGAAGGAATTTGATGTAGGCTTTCTCAATTGGAATCATCAGTTCAGGTTCTTTAGGTCAACTTATGGCCAAAACTTGTCATGCGGTTGGGGAAAATTTGGACAACACCTCCATAAGACCTTGCATCTGCCTTCTGGGAACTGGTCTTTACAGTGGGGACCCACCAAACTCACCTTTCATCAAATGCCCAGGGTTAGGATGAAGTAGCAAAACTCTAGAATATAGCAAAGTCCTTCTTGACACAACTAAGGCCTCGAAGATCATGTTTACTTACCTTAGTGAACTTTTTCCACAAAAACAGCTTTCCTTCAAGCACTGCCTCCTTCTCTCTAGCTTCTCTCTGAACTCTCTCACTTTCAGAATTCCAGAATTTCCACTTCCCAGCAAAAGTTGGTCTAGCATCCAAAACCAAGAGGGATTGGTTTGTAGCAAATATTAAGCTCTCTCATGCACTGCCATGTGTCGAGAGCTCCCTGCGCTGCATATATGAGGTGTGTCATGCCCTCACGATGCCACATACTGAAGCATGATATTGCACTTTAGTCCCTCTCCACTAACGGGTTTTCAAGGGGTCCTTTAGACATACTTGATTATAAACCTAACAAAACCACTCAACTTACCTAATTGCATAATTGACCCACATGCCATAAAAATCGATCTAACACACTTTGCTAATCCACTAATTAAACCAACCATTAAGATTGCTAATCTTAATCACAATTTAAAATATCATAGGGCATAAGTTTCATTTGCTCCCCAAAACTCCTTACCTGAATATAACAAAACATATATTAATATACCGGTGTTACATTCCCTCCCCCTTACAGGAATTTCGTCCCCGAAATAACCTGTGAAGAGTTCCGGATACTTCTTCATCACATCTGCTTCTAGCTCCCATGTAGCTTCTTCCACTCCATGGTGTTCCCATAACACTTTCACTAGAGACTCTTTGTTCATGCGTTCTATACATCTGGATCTCCCTTGGCCTCTTCATATCTGTATTCTCTCCTGCAAATTCGACTCTTGTGTCCCCAGTATGTGCGAAACATGGCTCATGCTTAGACCATGACGTGGAATACGTCATGTATCTGACAAAAAAGGAAAAAAATGAGCTTTGCGAAAGAACAGGCGGTAAGCCTATACCTCTCAACTCTTTGGAGGGAGTCTCAGCGGATAATGTACCTGGGGCGAGTTCTGTTTTTACCAAGCAGAAATGCTCCCTTCATGAAATATCTAAAAACACGGTCCTGACCTAAAACTCCTAAGGGTCTCCTCCACATGGTCGGCCATAACTTTCTATCTATTTTTATGTGTTGCCGAGAGCCTGTCATAGTCACCTAATCTTCTACATCGTTTCTTGCCAACTCTGGACCCGATCAAGTAGCCTCTGATTCGAGTCCGGCCCACGTAGAGGCGATCTACATGGCCTTCCATAAAGGCTTAAATGCGGTGCCATCCTAATACTACTCTGGAAACTATTGTGTCATGAAACTCAAATCAAGGTAAAATGTTGTCCAACTCACGAAGTCTAACACATGCTCGCATATCTTCGGGAATCTGAATCCTCTCGGGTGCGGGTCGTCAGGGTGAAATGGTGTACTCGATCTGCCGACTCCGTTCCTAAAGCTTTGCAGACCGCGAGTGGGGCGCGAAGCCTCGAGTCCTATCGACACAATGGAGAGAGGAGTACACCATGCAACCTCACAATCTCCCCTCACACATACAACTTGCTCAAAGTAAGAATGTAGAGTCGGTGGTCCTCTTTGCTAAGAAATGTGCTGATTTGAATGGCCCAGGTCCAGCAACCTTAAGCACCGTCTTTACCTGGTGAGTCTTGGGCAAACCAGGTCACGAGAATCGTCGTCCACGTAGTCATTTCCGTGAGCTAATACTTGTTTGCCAACATTGGTCTTTGGTGCTCAACTTTCACTTGTTAGCACGTCAAACACTTGGAGACAAAACTCGCTACGTCTCTCTTCATCCCATGCCACCAAAATTGGCGCCTCAAGTCGTGGTACATCTTTGTCTCACCAGGATGTACCATGAGCGAAGATGAGCTTCCTCTGTCACCATCTCTATTTATGCATCATGGCCTGAAGCGATACGTTGAAATAGATTCCTCCATTTGCATGAATGCTCCACCCTTGAGTGCATCGCACACGGCTACCACTTGCGGCGTGTGCTGAAGCTTCTTATCATATACGAGCCTCGACTCTTTAGTAAAGTGTTGGCTAAGCTACCAGCGTGTAAAACATACCTTAGGCTCAAGTCCCATGTAATGCAGATTGGAACTGATGTAATCATACATCTTCCACTCATAAGCCATCAAGCCCAGAAGGATGCTCGCGATTTTCTACAAAGGCATCGCGCCACATTTGCTTTACAGGATGGTAGTAAAGAAAAGTCAAAGTCTTCAAGTGTCTCCATCCACCTTCTCTTCCTAACATTCAAATCTCTTTGCGTAAATTTATACTTGAAACTCTGTGGTCGAGAACGCTTCCCAAACTTTCTGCACAGTGGTGCCTGCTAGAGCGAAACCTTCTTTTACTGACAGCTCTGATCATAGTGGGGTAATTCTCTTCATGTTTCTTCAATTGCACAGGAATGAGCGACCACTCTACCTTTTGCATAAGTACACACCCCAGGCCAGCCGCCCGGGGCATCCTGAGCCAGTGTACTTTTCCCGCTCCAGGAGTAATCAACAGGCGTTGTGTAGTCAATCTCTTTTCGGCTCTGGAAGACTCCTCTGCTTGTCATTTCGTCAGCTCACTCCATGCTGCGTGTCGGTCTGAGTCATTGGACATGCGATCACGGAAGAAGTTCTCCAATAAATGATTAGTATGCCGGCCCGATCAGCTTCGTCATCTTAAAAAAAAAAAAGACACTCTTGGGTGGCTCCCACCTCATCCTGGCCTCAACCTTTGTCGGATCCCTTTGAAATACCTTCCTTAGACACCACATACCACAAGGCTGGATTTCTTGTAACCAAAATCACACTTCTCTAGTTTGGCATACAGCGATTCTCTCTCGGTGCACGGAGCTGACTGAATGCTGCTCATGCTCGGTAGCCCTTGCAATATATCGGGATGTGGTCCTGACACTACCTGGCCCGAAGTCCGGATACGGACCCGATTTATCCTGTCATCGGATCCTGGCGGCTAGGCATTGGTCGATCCAAGGCATGACAACAAACTGAAGTGTCCATACCTGGGTGAAAAGCAATCTTGGGATATATGGTCCAGTACTCTCAAGCTGATGATACCGGATCTTAAATCAATCTTCGAAGTAACGAAGCCCTGGATTCAGGCGATCAAATGATCCTCGTCAGAAGTGGGTACTTGATTACTTCCAGTTACTCTAACTTCGGTAATCCACACATAATCGTGGCGTTAGTCTTTCTTTTCACCGGGGAACAACACTGAGCACCACAGGCGGTACTCGGTCGGATGAACCCTTTACCTGCTTGATTCTTTGCGGTTGTAGGTTCAACTCCTTAGCTCAGCTGAGCCGATCCTGAGATAGACTATTGAAATAGGATCGGTACCGGATATTTACAAATCGATGGCGAATTCTATCTCTCTATGGGGAGTAATCCGGCAACTCATCAGGGAAATACATCGGCAAAGTCACACTTGTAGGATACAATCCACCTACCTTCCTTTACTCTCCTAGGCATAGTAAAAGGAAGTGCTAGCCCCATTCTTTCTCAACCACTTTTTCTCCATCTCTATCAGCGATCAGTCGACCACCCCCTTGATCACGCATAGAAGCGACGTGTGACCATGAACCAATCACGGAAGGTCACCTTCTTGAAAAATAGTCTAGGACGCATGATGTGGGGCTAACCGATCCCACATTCCCACAATCCGCGTCAAACATTGCCATTTGCGGGAATTACTAAGTCAATCACGACTTAAGTATCCCGACATTCAACACACAACCACTACATCACTTAGCTTCTATCATGTCTGTAGGTGTCTCTGACGAAACAAAGACCAGAAATGGTGCGATCATAAGATCGAAATGGAAGCAAAGAAGTAGACATAAATGAGCGGGATGCACCGAATCAAACAACACATGCCCCGAGTGCTATAACACAAAACCATACCTTCCACTAGCACATTGGGCTTTGGATCCAGCGTCTATGAACTTCTTTGAGACCACGGCCCAAAGTAGTCTGATCTTCCGTACCTTCCTTTTCTTTCACACAGAATCTCCTCTCTTGGAAGTATCCTCCACCAAGTACGAGGAGGTTCACTGGCTCAAGCGCACTTGAGGAGAATTTGGGTGTTCATTCGCGTAACCAGAGGCACCACCTCCTCGATATCTGCCTTTCCCTCACCAACACGTACGGGCCCAGTGTCCCAGTTGTGCCCCCGGTGGCAATCTTTGTTGCATGAGCGACTACGGTGGTATTCATCTTTGGCGCTTAGCCCTCTTATCCATGACACGAAGAGTCCCAAACCTATAATTCTTGTTTCTTCCTTACGTACCTCAAGGCACTTCCTCGATAATCGGGGCTCGTGCAACCTCCTTGTAGGTCACGAAGCATAAAAGGGTACTGAGCCAGAATGTTCGGCCTTAGACCCTCTTGAAGCTGATTCGGCTCTCATGCGGCACAAGCACACCACATGTTGTGCATGCCCAGACAGTGGCGGAAGGCATACTCAGGCTATGGTGCTCACCCCACCTGCTGCGGTGCTGAAACTCCAGATCTTCTGTCTCTCGTGGCCTCAGGAAGTACTTGGCGGGAGTAACTCCTCAGTGGAGTCCACCCATGTGTGGCACATCATGGGTGTTCTTAACTCCATATCCTGGCCCATGCGACCTCATCCCTCGGCGCAAAGGAGGCTGAGATGCTCTCCGCTCCTCGGGGACTTCCAAGACTTCCCGAGTCTTCTTCGGCTTCCTTTAGCCTTCAATGCTCGGCCTCGAAGATTTGATACCACCTCGAAACAACGGAATAAGTGCCTTGAAATCCTTGATCAGCCCAGCGTCCATCTTCTCCGGAATGACCCCTCGGAGGTAACGCCCTCCCTCTCGGCCCCGTCCTCTTGAGGCGCAGAGGGATCTCCCACTGAAATTTGTCGACCCTCGGTCAATCCACTCCTTCTTCCTTTATTCATTCGCCATATATAAGAAAATAAACGATCGGTTATCAAATGTCATGAATACGAGTCATTAATATTTCGGGTTCTCGACATCAATTCATTATAGCTATGCAATCTTTACCACTATTGACATAAGCTTGTCTTCTCTAGATTCATAACAATTGCACATGATATAAGAATCATTACACCTTGTAATACTATGGAAAAATCCATCTGAGCATTATAATATCTAAACTCATTATATCATGCTTGCAATCACACTAACATGTTATCACATAGTCTCAGGTAAACATGTTATCATAAAATACCCTTCACTAACTATCACTGCTAGGAAGCCTTATGCCATGCCATGTATGAAAATCATATCATCACCCATTAGCACAATCCTAGCACTAAAAACCAAAGCTCTCGTTATCATAAGCAAAAGTGTGCCACAGGAATCCCTATGTGTACCTATTGAATTTTCTTTAATCTCCCTGATTTATCCATTTGCTTTCTGATACTGACTTGTCACTGCACGATTTCCTGGTGTGATTTATCATATTATATTACCATTTTTTTTTTACATCATGAGTCTAACATAGGACTCTTTCAAATCAACACTTTGCATAAAGGGACTCCTGCGGCTACACACCATATGTATCAACCTTTATTTCCTCCCCTAAGCACAGGTAAAACTCCACTTGGGTAATTGCCCCAGAAAGCATTAATTAAACTGAACTCGGTCACCGAAAACATATATATACACATATCATGCTGAGGTAAGTCCTCAATGCACCCAGACTATACACCCATGATCAAAATAATATTTACAAAATCCAAAACTTGCGCAAAGTATTTGAGCTATCTGTACAAGCCAAATATACAATGACCTTGATCGATATAAGCAGTCAGAAATATACGATGTGAACCTCCTGACACTAGATGTTCCTCGTGTAATGGCAGCCACCCGACATGCTAAAGTGGCAGCACAATTCCCGACCTCAAAATACATAGTCGACTCTCGAGTCATGCGGTGGTCTGCGTGCATGAGGTGGAGGGGAATAATGGAGTGTGGATTCGACAACTCGGTGGTGAATCATAACAAGCGTACTTATAAAAACATTCAAAATACAATAAATTCCAACACATCTCAAAACATGAGCATTTTACAATTAATAGGTTGATGTTCTGGAAACAAATGGATGCAATACTACACCACCATCTTGACCCCTCATCAGTGACTCTTTTGGGCTTTCACCCGGTAGCCGTCATCCCGACAACTGACAAGTGCGGGACTTATTATGCGAGGATATGCCCACATCGGTATAGCGACAAATTACTAGGACTTACCACGAGGATATGCCTACATCCGTATATCGTGACGCTTTCGGAATGCAATACAGGACTAGTCTGGTCAGTGTCTACTATATCAATCGGGACTCTCCTGCAGTCCCATACCGTATCATCTTTAAAACAATTTCAAGCATTCACCCATGAATATTTAAAAACATCATGTACCGGAGTTAATTCAAAGAATTCCATAGATATAAAAATATACACATTTATATATATCATTAGAAAATCTGGTCAAGCATGGATAGTGCAATTTCGTCGAAACCATGGTATAAACGGGGAGAAGGTTAAGTCACTGCATGGCTGGATTCAAAAATCACGTCTCCCAGAAGTCAAAGCCGGTACTCCATAGGATGCATGATTAACAAGTCATAAGATTTCTTAGCCTTAAACAATCAGGGTTACATAAAATTACCCGATTGGTTTATTACTACTTCACCGCTCGAATCCACCTGATTCTTATACCTCCCTGACATAAACCTTGATCCTCCAGTGCACTATCTTTTACACTTACTGAATCAGCATTTAACACCCCTTATTAGGGTAACACAAACAGCACACACAACACTTGTACCACATTCCCGGCTATCTCGAGACCCTTTTTTTCCTTTTTTTCCTCGACTCTGATTTTTGACTGATACATACATGCTTTTTTGTTCCTTTGTGGTCTTGACCAAGTTCCCTTATCTCTTAGCTTTCACAACCTCTTAAATCAGGTCATTTCAGACCTCAAAATCAAACGTTATGGTTTTACCCTCTGACCTCCTTGAGAGGCCCATTTGTAGGACCCGAATACGTACCCTCACTTCTATACTTTGTGAAATTATGGGAACAAATGAGCCATAATTTGGCCATAATTCTTCATGAGTTACTCCCCTATGTGGCTACTTTAGGGGAAGAGTTTTGAATCACTCCATTTTGGATCAATATAACTCAACTTATAACTCCAAAAAACGAGGCGCTCGGGACAGGGGGACGGAGCACATCGGCACAACCTCAAATTCAGGGTCTTATGGTAGGGTTTAGTTCTTGGTTACTTCTAGACATTCGAGAAGGGCTAGGTCTTAGGCTTTCTAACTGGAATCATCCTAGTTCGAGAGTTCTATGGCCAAAAACACTGTCATGGGGTCAAGAGGCTTGAACATCACCTCCTTGGACACACACACACACATGCCATCTTCACAAAAGCGGTCTTTTACAATTTAGAAAGGTTTCACCAAACATCTTTTTCATCAAATCTAGGGTTAGGATGAAATCCCCAACAAAGCTCTGAATATGACAAAGTCCGCCAACACTGGAAGAGTACAACTAAGGCCTCCAAGATCGTGTTTACCTTCCTTAGTGAACTTCCACCAAAAACCAAGCTTTCATGAGCCTTCTGCCGTCCTTCTCTACAGCTTCTCTCTAGAACTCTCTCTCACTTTCTAAAATTCCAGAATTTTCCGCCTATGAAAGTTGGTCACAGCATCAAAACCAGGGATTGGTTTTGCTTGGCTTTATGGCAAGCTCTTCTCATGCACTTGCCATGTGTCGAGCTCTACTGCCTTGCATATGAGGTGTCCATGCCCTCATGATGCCTACTCTAAGCATGATATTGCACTTTAGTCCCTCTCCACTAACGGGTTTTCAAGGGTCCTTCAAGACATACTTAATTACAAACCTTACAAAACCACTCAACTTTCTAATTGCATAATTGACCCACATGCCATAAAAATGCAATCTAACACACTTTGCTAATCCTCTAATTAAACCAACCATTAAGATCGCTAATCTTAATCACAATTTAAAACATCATAAGGCATAAGTTGCATTTGCTCCCCAAAAATCCTTACCTGAATATAACAAAACATATATTAATATATTAGTGTTACATTGACACACCTTTGGTGTCGCGACATGGTTAATTTGCCTTAGGGGGCATTTGAGTCGCGACCCTGATTCTGCGTCGTGACGTAACTGACAGCCTTATTGGGGTTGGGCTGATTTTGGTGTCACGACCGAGGGCTTAAAAGCTGGGGGCAGTTGCCGCACTGTGGCAGTGGTCCTTGAGTGTGTGACGATGATGAAACATGGCGCCAGTCTTGTGCGCCAACGTGCCTCGTTGTGCATGGTTTGGGTCACTGTTTATCGACACTATTCACTAACATTATTCACTATATATATGACCGGGTTTGGAAATCATATATTATAACAATGTTTTCTTATAGATTAATATTTTAGTTTAAGTAAATGATGTGCAAAACATCCTTATGATGTAATTATATGTTATATGTTTCAATTTAAATATTTTTATTTATAAGCTGAGCCATTATAATTAAAATCTTAATGTTTTATTATCTAACTCGACCAACAATTTTCATTTCAATATAAAATGAAAATATGCATCTATTTTATCATTGTGAAAATAATTTTAATAAAAATTAAATTATTTTAAATTTATTTATTTTAGAAAAGTTATAAATTAATACTATTAAAATAGTTTTCGTATATATAAAATAATTTAAAATTAATAGAAAACAATGAAATTATAAAATAATCCATCTTAAAAAATAAAAATATTGTGCAAATAATTATTTTATTATTATAACAATAAAATAATGAAAGAGTAATAATATAATAATAAAATAATAAGAGAATAGTGTTGACTAAAACATGGGTCACATCAGCTCTATATCTAAAGATTTTAATAGTGACTCTCTAAATAAGGAGATGCATTATTCACATCTCTATTTTGAAGATAAATGTAACACTAAATTATACCTATCATTTACAGGCATGTTTAGGGTATAATAAAAATAAAAATATATTTATCGGGGAATAAAAATAAAATAACAGAACTTGGAATTAATACAACGATTAAGGGTAACTTAATAATTTACAATTCATGGCAAGGTTATAATTTAATAAGTTTATATACTTAGTAGGATTTTGATAAATTGAATTGAGAATAAAAATAGTGAGGACAAGGGTAATAAAAGAAATATATTGAAAAAATAAGGAAGAGAAAATTGTGGAAGGCCAAGTGGCTTGAAGGAAAGAGGAGGAGTTTCTCATTTGAGAGTGAAATAAAAGGGGATAAGTCAAATAAAGATAAGACCAAAATAAATATGCATTTTGAGTGCGGAAGAAAGAGAGGAAGCGAACGGAAAAAGAAGAAGAGAAAGAAAAAGAAGATAGCAGGTATGGGCCAGGAATATTTATATGAAACATGGGTGTATGGAATGCTAAATTTTATATAGAAAGCATTATGGAAATTTGGGTGTGGTTGTATGGAACTATGATTTGTGCACTAAGTAAGAACTATGAAATTTGAGTATGAAGCCATGATATTTGTATGGGTATGAATATTTGTATGGAACTAAGATATTTATATGAAAACTATGTGTGTATATGGAAGTCTAGTTTTGGTCTGAAAGTTTAAGTGCATGGTATGGAACCCTTTCTTTTGTGTATGGTTTGGGTTTTGAAACTCCCACAACTCTCATTTCTTGGGTTGAGTTAAGAAGAAGAGCTCTAAGGCTTACATAGATGATGTGTTACGGGAAGGGATGCAATTGCAAATTTAACGAGAGACTATTATTTTTGATCGTATCACATTAGTCGGACCTTAGAATGGGTTTTTGGGTCAAAGTAAGGAATTTGGTAGTAATTCCTTTTGGGGAAGTAGCCACATCAGTAGACTTGATGTTAGGCTTTGAACTCTCAATTCGGACCTCTGTAGACCAAAGTTATGGTCTTTTTACTACGAGCAGTATAATGAAATTTAGAGGTCGAGTGAGGTCGTGTGAGGTCAGGACCTCATCACAGCCAAATGTGAGCCTCATCTTTGTAGGGTCAGCATGCAGACCTCATCACGTAGAAGGTCAGCAGACCTCAGTGCAGCAGAGATCGGCCGGACCTCATCACGAAAGGTCGACGGACCTCATCCTTTAGGAGTCGACTGTGGGCCAGCGTCACGTAGCGACGGTTCAAGTCGGGCAAATGCAGGTTGCTACGTATGACATCCAACGAAGGTGTACTCGCCGTCAGGAACTCCGTTTTGGGTGTTTAACGGACTCTATGGAAAGCCATTGAGTGAATCCATTTCATATGCCTGAGGAGGATGTTAAGTGTCGAACCGAGGTGTTAGACCGAGCTCACCGAGTCGACTCAGCTCTCTTTGGGTGTGTACATGTGACCTCAACCCGGAAGGTCATCAGCTCTTCGTTCGAACTCCGTTTCGGGTGTTCTTGGACCTATAGAAAGCCCATTGAGTCAATAATCCATTCATATTCCTGAGGAGGATATTAGGTGTCAGACCGAGGTGTTAGACCCTGAGCTCAGAAGTCCATTTCGGCTCGGCTGGATGTAACCACATGTGACCTCCAACCGGAGTCATAACTCCCCAAATCGAACTCCGTTTCGGGTGTTCTTGGACTCTATGGACAGCTCATTGAGTCTATAAACCAACCATATGCTATTAAATGGCATTCAGTATCCACATCTAAAAATATGATTGTTGTACTAAGTGTACTAATGGCTTGGGTAAAGTCAATTGGAATACATGATAAGAAAAGAGATAGATATGAACAAGAAATAGTAATAGACGTATATTTGATATGTAGAGGACTATAGAAGAAAAGATATAAAGGTAAATAGGTTGGACATGAAGGGTACCTAAGGGTATTAAAGAAGAAGTCTATGTTCTGCACTCCTACGGGAGATAGGACAGTCTGATAAAGTACAAGTATAGAAATGTATAAGTATATGTCATAAGATATGATAGTCCTAATAAAAATTACATGAGATATAAATTTAACAAGATATAAGATGTTACTAGGAATGAAGTACATGTACCACGAATGATAGGCATATATGAATAGATAGGTAAATACGTGCACGATAAAAATATAGGAATATATATAGAAATATGAGAATCGTAATATGAAACTCTGAGATATGAAACGAATACAAATTAAAATGCGATAGTATATATTGCATAACCAATCATGATAACAATAGTTATTCATGCTTGTGAGATATGCGAGGAAAATGAGATAAAATGGATTGTCTGCTTAGAACCTAGTAGAGGGATAGATAGGCATGCCTATTAGAAAAAAAATAAGTCTGCAGCATATAAGTTATGTTTTGATATCGAGGCCCCGTTTGGGTCGATGAGATAAATCCCATTTGGACCATGGTGGCCCCGAAAGGGTCACCACAGCGCTTTCGGGCCCTTATAGATGGTCATTGTCTCGTATAGTGATACGCCGGGTATCATATTACAGCATAGGTCAGCGTCACCGTGCAGTGATGATACCTTTAATTTATATCTGATGCAACCCGGGTACAAACGAGTTATTTCACAGCCATTAGCTTCTAAGGTATTTGTAAACATGAAACATAAAAAGAAAATGACAAGTATATCCAAGAATATATGACATAATATGAGAAGCATAGCATGACTATGTGATGACAAGTATACAAGTACAAGAAGTAAAGTGTCAATGACACGAAAAGTATATGAACAAGTATAGTACATGAAACAGTACTTGAATACAGTATATGAAATTAGTACATGAACATAGTACATGAATAGTACATGATAACAGTATATGAAAATAGAACATAACAAATGATATAGTATATAAGCATGAAAGTAATATATGTATAAGAATATGACATGCACAACATAGGTTATGTGATATGAATATATAGACGCTACCTAATGAATAGATGGAACATCTTGTGACCACACATGATAGAAAGGCATAAGTGCTAAGAGCGATGAGATAAGTAAAGATGACAAAGCGAATATAGTAAAAGTATAGATAGGGAGATATGTCGAGGCGGAGGAACATATGACAAACGATAGGAATGTAAAGATGATAAGTAATAAAAGTTATATGAACATATAATATATGAAATATATATGTATAAGCTTGTGTGAAGGGTCACCATTGGTGGTTGTCCATGCTTATGTTCCTACTAAGCGTAAAGCTTAGCGCGGTGTCCGGGTGGCAGAGTATAAAAACTTGAAGATAAGGTTAGAGAGACCAGGGACATCTTTACATCGATAAAAGCGGACCAGCTCAGAGAGATAGGTGCTTCGCGCATTGCTTCGTAATCTCGATGTTTTGTATTGAACATGTATAGAGTATAAGGGTGTTTGTATAAGTAAATGAGGCCTTCGATATATATGTATAGATTTGGAAGGAGGACACCACTCCGGTGGTAGTTCTTTTGTAAATGTAAATGATTTTTTGTTATTCACAGGGGAAATTGTTTGTATACATGTACAAGTTGACTCACGAGACAGAGCAGGTCGATAGTCAGGTATATAGTCTTACGGCCGGACTCGGTTCGGATCCGCCCAGGTCGGTCGGATCGGGAATGGGCGTGACATAAAACCTAAAGCTATCGGAGTATGAGATGAGTTTATCGAGAATCACACATGGTAAGAAATTAGTTCATGAAATTTAGAGTTATAATCTAAGAACAAAAATCTTACCAAAATTTAAAATTAAGCGAGAAAGGGTGGGATTGAATCTAAAAATAGAGTATTATAATGATTTTAATACAAAAATATTACACTATACTAACTTAATCCAAAGTCAAAAATAATAAAAAATAAAAAATTTATTTTTTTTGAGACTTTCGCTCAATATACAAATTACAATGGTATTGAAACTAAAACTTGTGTTTCACCCATTGGTTTATAACAATTATAAATAAGGTATAAAAAATACAATATGATTAAGTTAAGTACGATTTTATATAAAATAATTATATTTTAGGTATGAAAAATTGATGATTGAGTGGCATGTCCTTTCTTCAGTTTGCTTTTATTTGTTATAAAGATTATTTAAGACTATTAAAGTTATAATTATAATTTATTAGATATTATCTCAAATATATTAAAGTAATACCTCATCTTAAAAAAATCAAAGTTAAGGTATTCGTTAATAAATTATAGGTACTATCTTTACCATCCCATATTATAATGATATTGAATTAACCGTCGAAATGGCATTTCAAGAAGTTTATGCGGAAATCTACAGTATTTTAAAAAAATAAAATAAAATTAATATTACTTCGAAAATAATTCCAAACATACACCTTATTCTTGAAATGACCTGACCTTGACTTTTTGAATCACGTAGATGCCGATATGTGACTTTGGAATTGATGTAATTCAGTCGTCGGGAGCCGGCGACACGACAATTATTCAATTGCCGTCGTCCTGGCGGCTTTTAATTCTAAATCTTAGTCGTTCTCAACGCCGACAATTAATTTAATTCAAAGCGGCATTCAATGGCGTGATTAGTTAAAAATTAGGGCTTTTTCCCCCATTTGGCTATTAGGTGCGTTTTCTTCTCTTCCCGCCTCCTTCTCATTTTATTCATCTTGCCTTGCTCCCTCCCTCTCGACGGTACCTCGTTGTATGCGCCCGATTAGTCATTATTATCTTCATCTCCTCGCGTTGTGGAGAAAGTGGCCAGGTGGAAATGTGAAGGAGATCTTGTGGTTCAATTTTCATGCAGTTGTGGACAATGCACAGTTACAAATCATGAGGAAAACGATCCCGTGATCAAAAATTCATTTCGAATTTCTCCATGGATGCCCAGATATGAGAGTGGTATGATTCTGCTTGCTGAGAGGTTCTCTACCGTTTCCTCTTCATCCTGAGTTTTAGTGAGTATACAGTGGTAGATATTGCAAACATTACATAAATCTGACCACTTATCCCACCCTAACCGCGGGGCATGTCCTGGTGAAAACTTCAATTTAATTTGTTTTCTTTGGATGGGCGTATGTAACTTTGATATGAGAGAAATTTTATTCGATAACCTTGTTACACTCTATGCATAACTACTTCTATCACATTAGCCTATCATTAACTTTAGTCTTTGGATTAATTTGTGGAATCATGAATTCAGTCTCATTTTATTTTTGACTTATTATCAAGTTTAAATACTGAAGAAGCCCATAATATCTTTTTGTCTGCATAAATCTCAATTAGTGGGTTGTGCATATGGGTTTTTACCAAGGTAATTTATTTCGAAGATCTTCTTCAATTTCTTCCCTATACACCACGGAAATCTAATGTACACACATCAGGTTTTGTGATTAGCAATATATGTTAATTGAAATAATGATTAAGCAAGATTTGGTTAATCATATTTATATCGAGAGAAAAGGCTATTCCCGGATCCACATCCTGCTTGGGGTATTTGTCTTCTGGATTGCTTTTATTGATAATGATTTGTGTATGTGCTTGTCAATCTGTTTTGATGTGATTGGATTCATCTTTGTGCTCTGAAGGGACCTCACATTGATTTCAAGCATCCACATCAATCCCATTGATCTGAATGAGTTATTGCCAATCAAATGCCATTGAAACCTTTGTAATTTTACAACTGAGGTGTGGTCTGCGATGCAGCACGCTAAGGCTTTCACTTTTGCTCATCTATATATTTATAACAGTTTAGACCTTTTTTTTTCTTGGTTACTCTATGACTTTGTTGCCCTCTTTTTGTGGAAGAAAGTTATTGACAAAAGCTAAATGAAGAGTAAAAGAGTTTAAAAACATGAGGACCACAATTTGGATGTGGTAGAGTTCTGGTACGGCTTTCATCCTCATCGAGTGGTGGGTCTCTAGGGCTTTCCCCATTTTCCTATTCGATTATAGTCTCCTCTGCTTCTTTGCGATCGTGGTATATCTTTCCCCCTCGGTTGCCTGATGGTATGGATTGATCATGCCTTTCGATTCTTAAATTCTCTCCACATCGTGGATTCTCATCTTTATTTGCAATTAAGTTGTTTGTGGTGAGACAAAATAATCGGCCGGTGTGAACTTTCTTCTTGCTTTTATATCTTGTTTATATCTCTTTTACTTTGGCGGTGATGACCCGATCCATATTTGTGTTTATTTGTATTTATGATAAAGAAGTTGATGTGATAAGGATTATAAGGATAATTACCTCTGGTAATATTTAATTAATTTGAGACAATTTTATCTGGATCAGTATATCTGTTCCAACAATTCCGTGACATGTTACTATAATGGCCAAATATCGAGGTAAAAACGGATGTGTCAAATGAGGGTAGTTGGTATTGAGCCTTTGCAAGTACCGGTTGCATGCACTTTTCAGGAATTGATTGATATGATATGCCAAGGCAACCATTGACAAACGAAGGTTCTTAGTACTCATTTGTAAGTATCCCCTTAGGAGTGGTAAAAAGTTCCAACCTTATCCAGTACGGGATGACAATAGTGTGCGCACAATGTTGAATTTGGTTAACCTGACCATTGAGAAATTGGCTATTATATTAAAAGTTGTTGAGGTCAGGCACAAGTGAACCAATGCGGCGTGGTGGCCATGCGATATATATATGTCGCATTAATGCGCCGCGCGGTTTGACTACGGTTGTGGGCTTAGCGATTGGTCGATGCGGATCTTTGGACGAATGGAATGATGAAGATGTCTGGGGATGACGTAATGATGAATATGGTGAAGATGTTGATGATGAAAGCGTGGAGATGATGGGGGTGTTGAAGTTGATCGACGGGCATCGTGGCACAGGCTTTCAACCAGAATTTTGGAGAATGAACAAGGTATATCGTCGCGAGCACCATCTTGTGATGTATCAAATCACTGAATTGAGACGTGGATGGCTTGATCACTTGTTGCCTATCACTTACCACCCGACTCCTCATTTGAACATGTTTGAAACACCAATCTGTTGCAAGTAATTGGACTCCTGGAGTGCCTCCTACCGCTAATTAATGAGCCGTGGTGGTCTGATTTTAATTCGAGAAATCGGATTTGCGAGAACAAGATTTACTGACCAAGCTTTTTGAGTATGTCGTTGTTGCATCTCAAAAAAGTACTCGTTCTAAGAATATAGAAAGGGTTGAAGAATGTCGATTATCCTTTAGGCTTCAGTGTGTGCAATGGTTATCGAATACTTCGTTGTTGTTATCGACAAATATCTTGGGCCTTGTGCGTAATGATCCTTACTTGGACCATCATCAATGGGCTCATTGGTTTCTACTCATATAAAGGCATTAATTAGGGCCTGATTCTCATTGTCTACGGCTACTATTCGATGGTGTGATGGAAAAATGGGGATATCAAATATCAAAAAAGGCCTTAGTGGGAAACATAAAGCAATTAGACCGGTTATATGGCGACTCTCGATCCTGTATCTGGAGGTTACCCGCGTTTTGTTCTTGGGCATGAAATGAAGCAAATCTGGATGTGGCATTGTTTGGAAAAAACATGTGAAACTAATATGCCCAAACACTGAGATATTCAACGTGTGCAGTCATTCAAGCCTCCATTGAGGGGTTCCCGACATTGTCGTCCGTTATGAGTATAGATGGTACACATTTATATAGAGTATAAAGGCAAGTTATTGATTGCTATGGGGTGTGATGAATAATCAATTGTTCCATTGGCATTTGCTATTAGGAAGGCGAGAATCTTGCGATAGTTGGGGGATGGTTCTTGGCATGCATTAGAAATGAAGTTACTCAAAGGGCGGGAATTTGCGTTATATCAGGCAGACATCGAGAATAAATAAGCGACAGTGATCCTCATCTTGGTTGGGCTACACCATTTGCATATCACAGGATTTGCATCGTCATTTCGCTAGCAATTTTATGACTCGGTTCAAAGATAAAATTTTGAAGAATTTGGTTTGCCGAGCAGCTTTAGCGAGTCTGGCGGAAATTAACATATGATCAGTCGGAGAAATAAATCCCATTAATGGCTGGCTAGAGCGGAGTCCGTTCAGTTATGAGCTCTTTCACCTGCGATGGAGGTCGAAGATATGGTTTAATGATAACAAACATTTCGGAAGGTATTTATGTGTCCTTAAGGGCTGGAAGCCTCCGATAGCGCATTAGTACAGTTAGGCCTTTTTCCGTCTCAATGATTACTTTGTTACACGAAAGAAGTGAGTTCATGAATTGGCATCCTGCGACATTCTCTGTTCGTTGTGCGAGATCCGAGTAGTGTTAAAAACCGGATCGGTAAATTGTCCTTTACGATCGCGGCGGAACTGTTCCGCGTAGTCAAGAACGATGGATATTGTCAACCGCGTAACTTTGCTCTTTGCCGAGGCGTTGTCCTGACCGTATAACCGCTCGTATCACCGTACGGCGCCAATAACGATTGTTGTTTGTAAAAAATTCTATCTTTGATAATGCCCGACGTAACATGACGCTGCTTTCTCGTATTAATAAAAATGAAGGTGGCTTTCTTGCGATAATGCGCGGTGCGATTCAAAATGTTATTTTTGGAGTGACGTCGAAAATCGTTGATTATATGATAAATGATTGGAACGTGATCGGGTTTGTACGATGATGATCAATCGACAAAATCTGGATCTGGACTTCTCAGTGAAGCTGATGTTGAAGATGAAGGAGAGTAATTTTTTCCGTTGTCCTAATGTCACCTAGTTCCATTATTTATCAATTGCTCTTATCACTTCTCTTCACTGCAGATCTTAAGGTCATCCTCACTTGATTAATTGATCCACCTTAATAGTTGCTATGGAATGCTTTTACTTACAATTAACATGCTGTTATCACTAGATTATTGGCTTATATCAATTTTTCCCCTTTCTCTCCTCCTTTCCCTGTGTGCATATTTACTAAAAATTGTAGAATTCATATTGATGAGTTCTCGATGAAGAAGTTCGACTTGGCTTGTCAGGAATGATGGGAAAAGGCTGCCATACTCGTGCCTTTCTTAAATGCCTTCTACGCCTTGGTATTTTAAGAGCCTATCAGAATCAGGATTGAAGGCAGGACCACCTGCAGTTTGAAATTCCCATTCTTTAGTTTGATGTGAACTATTGTCATAATTTCTTTCAACATAAAATGTTTCGTTCTTTTAAGAATCTCTAATTACCATATGCTTTATTGCTGTCGTGCCTACTTTCAGGATTCACGCTGGGGCAGAGCTCTAAGGGTTGACTCTGGTGGTGATGCTGTCTGAAGCTACTTTGGAACCATGCTGATGCAATCGTATTGCTGCTCCTTAAAACAAATGTAATTAATTACTCACCCTCTCTTCTGTTGTCAAATATTTCCACTTCCATCACAAAGCATGACAGCACTATGGCATTGTTTCTTTTCCTTCCTTTCACAAATCAAAGCTGATAAATCTGGTGACTACCCACTTTTACAGTGCTTGGGCTTATCACTTGAACAACTCAGGGCAACCATTGCATAACTACCTATATAAACTGTAAACCTGTCCAGAAATGCACAAATCTCTCTGTGACATTGAGTTGGTTGAGATTCGTATAGCTTTAGGTGTGGGGAGCTTGGAGTATCTTCATGATGGGGTAAACTTTCATCTAATAATATATGCTTTAGAACATGGACCTATGTGTGTTTTGTGTGCATGTCTTTGTGGACTGTTTGTAGATTTTGCATAACTTGTTTAGGTGAATCCACTGGAAAATTTTATGAAATTATAGATTATAATTTGGCTTCCTTTTCCTAATAGGCATTGGCCATTTCAAATTTTTTTACATTATACTTCTAATCTAGTGATAGTGACACTCTACATGATTCTATTTGTTTCCACAATTCATATTGGTAGTTAATGCAAGTCTATTTTATTTATTATTATATTTATATATATTTTTTCATCTCTTAGGTGTACAGCCAGGCAGTGTTTGCCTTTGTGGAAATATGGTCTACCAGAAAATTCCCAGACAGTGTGTTTGTGAATAAATTCTACATCATAAATTCTATATCATAAATTCTACATTATTTTAATAGAATAATAAATTGGATAATATAGTAATTAGAATATTTAAAACATGGACTTTTTGTAAATAAATTACTATATCCATCCCATGCCTTGGTCTGTTACATAATCCTTTCTTGAACATCTCAGTATCTCCTTGTCATTTTTTACTTCTTAAGTTTTCGTATTAACTACCTAGGCTCCATACACAATCTCGTTGAATGTTTAAACAGGTGGCCTGGTTTCGGCTTTCAAGGGAGAGATGGTTAGTAAATATGCATCTAATATACGAGACTTTTGGATATCAGATCTGGTATATATCAGCAAAGGACCTTCACCAAGAAAAGGATTATGTGTACAGTTTTGGAGTATGGTTTTGAACTTTTATTGCTGGCCGGAATCCTGGCAGGTACCTCATGATCTGTGTAGCCTTAACTATAGGGGGATCTTTGAGGGAGGCAGTGGAGATGATGCCAGAGACTGGACTAGAAGCAACCCACCCTTGGGGTAAAAACTGGGACAATAAAGTACAGGAGCTGTTTGGAAGACATTTGTGTATTTAGTTGTCTTTGTTATGAGTTTGATTCTAACAACTAATATGAAATGTTTTATATGAGTTAAAGGGAATGCAGTTTGTGGGAAGCCACAGAAAAACAAGCAAGCAGCAGAGGAAATGTTTGAACATTAATTATGTAGGTTTGTCATTGTAAAAATGAATAAATTCTCTATTCATATGTTGACCAACAGTTATTCAACGATTCCAAGTTTCAACACAAACAATCCCATCTTCATTTTTCTAGCTAAATACACATAATGGTAGGTATGTACTTTACAGATTTTTGTTTGTTCAGATTGGTTCTGATATTCTGCTATTCTGCAATCATCACCTATATTCCAATATATGATGTAATGTGTACAGATTTGGTCATACTACCTCTTGTCATTGTGTACATTTTGCTTAAGTTTCTGAAATACCAACACATTTGCTCTTTATTATGAAATGGTCTTGTATAATTTAGTATCCCAAAGGAAAGATGGATCCTGTCATGCAGTTTATCTATTTATGTTTTGTGTTATATGGTTTCTAGGTCCTGAATATTGGAAGTGGTTGTACTTTGTACTAATGGGAACTTGTGTGTGGAATGAGCTTCCTGCCTCCCTCTCCCTCTCCTCTCCCTACTTGTCCAACTGCAGATACCTCGAAAGCTGTTCAATTCAATGGAGCAGAAAACAATTTTCCGGGATAGAAAAATGTGTGACGAGAATGGGAATTGTATGGTTTAAAATATATCAAGAAAAAATGTCTTTTAGATGAGGTATTATCTTGAATTTTTGAGGTGCTATTTGAATTAATCGTAGGTACTACTCAGCTACCCTTAGGTTCTATCTTATATAATTGGTCAATAACCAAACACCCACCCTTGTCTCCTCACTGAAAAGATGTGAAGTTATGATCATTTCAGAGTACTTCAGAAAAGGCTATTGGTGCTTTTGATGGTTAGTGATTGCAGAGTTTTCCTTTGTAGTTATGGTTTACATTTAAGAATGAGTTCACTTTATAGCTATTTTTTCTCTATCTTTTTTTAATGATCCAACATATCATGTCATGCTTAAACATATAGTATAGACATAACGGTAACCTTGTGATTCTGCTGACTCTATCTACATTTTTCTATCTAAGAACACATGGACAATGGTGTCATGCTGGGTCTTGCATGCAGTGATCACTGGGGCAGCCTGTTCTCGATGAAGGAGGCACATTATCTTGTGGCTGGGGAACCCCCGAATAAAACATGCCATTGCTAGGCTAAGTGCTGTTTTCTTGTTTACAGATCTCGATAAAACGCGGGCACCTTCAGCAAATTTGTCAAAGTTGGCTGCTGCAGTGTCTTCTCGACCAAGCTGGAGAATAGTTATTCATGAAGCGGTATCGCGGTTCATATATACATGAACACATTTTCGATTTCATTAATGTTAACAGCTAGAAATGTGAAATGTGAACAACGATTTCAAAACAAATGAGACGCAGGCTTTGTTTTTATATTCGTTGATTTGAAATATTGTGATAGATTATTTTTCTGCTGTAACTATGAAATACTGTATGAGAAAAGGAATTATAAATATGCTTTGATATAATAAAGCGAATCTTACTATATATAGGAAAAGGAGGCGATGCCGAGAGAGGGATTTGGTAAGGGTATTAGCAAGTTGGTCATAAGCAGAGAGACATGAGCAAGATGAAGCTCAGATGACTAAATTGGGTCATGAACAAAGTGATAATCAATCGCAAGATGTTTCATACCAGAATGGAAAATAGGATTAGCAGAGATATAGGTGACACAGATTGTCCGAAAACAGAGTAAGCAGAGATTACATTGGGATAATAAGCTCATACCATGACTTAGAGCATTTGCCATGATCCTAATATTACTTGCATATGTTGCGAATTTTACGTGGGTGATTAATCATCAAGTGAATCGATATGAAAAAAAGTATTAATTATTAATTGTATTCTTATTATGAGCGGTTTGAAATGAAAAAAATCTGATATTGATCAATTAAACCATTATATGACCAAATAATAATAATCATTTCAATGGATCAAAAATTGGGTTAAATGGTCATGATCTTATTTTCTATTGAGTTAATCGTTTTGTTCATAATTATGTAATGAGGCTTCATGTGCTAACTTTAAAGCGGTAATGTGTTATAATGTAAAATTAATGTATATATTCTTATTAAACAATCAAAAAACCATAAACCCTAAAACCATTTTGGTAAAAATACCACGAAGGCACATGTAAAAAAATAAATCATATATAAATATGAATCATATATCAATGAGTCCCACGAAGCGGCCTAATAGTTCTCTTAGAAGCCGGCGCCTAGAATATCTGACTGTGGGGTAACGGTATCTGCAGGCGGTGTGAGGCGGGGCGAGGGCGATAAGGCAGAGCGGGCGATGGAGCGAAGCGAAGTGGTGGATGAAGTGCTCGATGCACCGCATTCGAGTCCGAGGGTAACCTACGGAAATCTGCCACTCGGTAGATGGCCTGGTAGGTGTCATCGTGGCGGGGATGGATGGTGATGCGTCAATGGGTGGAGGTAAGGAATGTGAGCGAATTGATGTGTGTGGATCACGGAATGTGGTATGGACGATTGAATTGATGTGTGTGTGAATACGGAATGTGGTATGGAAGGGCGGGTCGATGTGGGTGGATCTGAATGTGGTAGCATGGAGGTGACGGTCAATGTGTGTGTGGATCTGGAATGTGGTTTGGAAATTGTGGTCAATGTGTGGGGTACGCCGGATGTGGTGTGGCGGTGCGTCAATGTGTGGGGCGTGGTGTGGATGGTGGGGAGTAAGTATGATAGGGTAACCTGTTAGAAGCTACATCAGTGTGCATGTGTACCGCCTACCCACTTGTCTACGCCATGACCTGTCGCACCTTCTCCAGCACGACCTCGGCGCTCAACTCCCCCTCTGCCTCTCCTGCGCCTCCCTGCGCCTCCCAATGGGTGCACCCCCGTGTGGTGATGACAGGCTACTCGGTGGGTGCATGTGATGTGGATGCCTCACGGGCGTACCATGCAATCGATGTTCTTCGTCTGTTGTAATCTTGAGCAGACAATATGGTATATGTCGCACATACCACCAGCGGTAGCAAAACGAGACCGATCGACGATGTCAACCAGGGCGGCGATCTGCGTGATCCAGATAAATAATTATGATTACGTACTATAGTGATTAAAATTAGGTAAAATATTATGTATCAAAAGCGTCGATTCCAGGCTGCCGCAACATTTCGCCTGCGGTGGCAGTAGCGAGCCTCGCATATCATCTCTGCAAGCGTGGTGTCGGGAAAGCGAAGTGTGTCACGGCCGATACCCTTTGCATGTATGGATCGGAAGTCCATCATACCCCACGAGGGTGAATGTATGACCCTCGTCGATCGTGTCTCCCATGCGCTAGTGCTGTGTACGGAGAATGGGCATGTAGCCCGTCAGTGTCGCCGCGTGCATCGACTCTAGGTCTTGGTGGTAAAGACAATGCGGAGTACACATCATTGACGTGACCTTAATCTGGCGAACTCGGACGGTACCACTCAACGATGCTCGAAACTATATGTTGGTGACATGGTGCGCCATATCTCTGATCGGCTAAGCATATATCTCGGGGCTGAATTACGACACGTCTCCGACATACGGTTGCCATAAGACCTACACATTAACCATTGATGTCAAATAACTTTCATGTCAACAAGATTTGATTCTTATATGAATCATATACTTTTCTTCATAATTATACATGTACTTTTACATATAATTACGATCAGATGTTTGTGCGTCTAGTGATCACCATTATAGTAAGACTACCGGATGGTTCACGCGTGTCAAGGTACTCTCCACCTACACCCCAGCGGAAGGCGGCTCGCTCTGCCTCGACCTCTGGCTGGTACGACAGCGGGCTCATTTGGTAATCCGTCGCCCATACCCTCGGGTGCGACGCCATGACATCTCGTCATGTAAATAACATGAGTGTTGGTGCTTGCTAAAATATGGTGCGGATCTCCCCAATCGGGTGCGACGGCGTGAAGCCTCTCGAAGCATAAGGCTGCGTATAGAATAAACATAAATTGATTGACCTCATTTCATAGATGAAATTTATGAACTACGGTACCAAATAAATACGTACTGTATGGGTGTCTGACCACTAATCTTTGCATCTATGGTCAGTGGCCGCGACATAACTCTCGATATGTGTGCTGGGCGCACACGGCTATACGTAGACGTCTGCGTCAAATCACGGAGTAGCGGGAGAAAGCACAGGTGAACGTGGACCCCCTTCTTGTCCGGAAACAAGAAGCATCCTATCAGCGCTAATAAGAACCCACAGCGCCTCGGCTCCCGAAAGCGACCTCATCGCGTCGGAGTCAGTGTGAGCGGGTCCGTCACGGAGGCCTAGGATGATAGCAACATCTTTTGTGGCGTGATCGTCATCTCTCCCGGCCCCAGGACATGGAATGTGTGGAACTCAGGCCTCTCGGCGAGAGGCAGTGTCAGCCGGCGATATGCGGTCTTAACTGTCGGTATATCTTAGTAAAATCCCCGCCTGGATCCACGTATGGACATCGTGGATCCATATCAATTTGAGGAAGGCTCATCTGGCGACGAGGTCGAACTCTGCAATAACTATAAATTACTTGAAATAACCGTGTTTATAATTACTATATAAATATATGCAAAAGAGTAAAACGAATCTTAATTCATGACCAAATGAAATACAAACGTCTGATCTAAACAAAGTGGGACACAGTAATGCGTCTTTGCGATAACAAAACGAGATGGATCAAAATGGATATTTGACATGTAGCCACGGATGCCATATATATACTTTGGATGTATGAGCTACGGTATACATATTAGTAAAACACATTGTGTGGAAATAGTAGAGTACTAAAAAAGCCAGGCTCACCAGCGGGTTTCTGTGCCAAACAAATGAACATTCTATGATATATTTTGCTACCATTTATTAAGACGGGGTGTTGTAGGAATTGTTCCTTTAATTCTTAAGTAGCCAGCTTTTCCTTCTTGGCAGAATGAGTTTAAAGGGATGGAAGTGGTCTTTTGTAGATAACATGTCTCTTTGGATGAATGACCCTAATATGGCTCTATGGTATGTCATCATGTGCCTATTAAGGAAAAAAAACGAAAGAAAATAACATTAAATATAAGGTTGTCACAATCTGATATTGCAATGTGTAGAGAGTGTAATGTATCTTTTGGTCGGATGGTTTGAGATAAATGTATATCGACAAACATAGAATACTAAAAGAGATTGGAGAATTGGGGAAATTTTGTATTTATGTGTGTGGGCAATTATTAACATATAAGCAGGTAATGTATATAACTTTTATATACCATAGCAGCATTGGTTGAGTGAAATGGAGACTTGAGCATGTTTGGTTCATGTTTAAAATTGATATTGTGATGGTTTGTGAAAACAATATTTTGGGGCCTATTTGTTTTGCATTTTTTAAAAACTATATTTTTCTAAATAAAAGAAACGAGAAAACATGAAAACGTTTGGTTCCCAAAATATCTGTCGGCTGTTACCATTGTAAAGTGTTTTGACGTTCCAAAGCGTATCTCAGGTGGTGGGTGAAGGCGTTAGTGATACTACGAGATCATTGTTGGGTGAAATGCATTCTAACTTCCAGGTCATTAGATGTTTAGTGTCCATCTAACTATTCCTTTTCCATGGGTTTAGTAGGTGGTGTCATACGCATAAGTGATTCTTGATTAGAACATCTTGGGTTTTCAATTCCCATGAAACATCCCCTTTCCTATGTATCAAAGTGCTTTAATGGAGCAGGTTGTCAATGATAGGAGCTGAAATCTACGTCTCTCTTATCAGTTAATGGTTTTATTAAATAAATTTCAACATCACTCTATATATTCTTCTAAGTAAATTGCGACAAGTTATTGTTTTTCACATTCTTAGGTTTCTTTCATTTTTTTATTTTTCGAAGCGATTGGAAAGGGACGCAATGGCAAGGACTCTGAGACCACGAGCTAGACATATACCTTTGCTTGGCTTATGCATACGACACAATTTTCCAATGCGTGAGGATGAGGAGTTGGTTGGAAGTTAAAGTAGACAACATAAAAAACACCAAAACATAAAAAATTTAACAAGAGTGCGACTTAAGTCTTATTCATAGAACCATCACCTCATCCTTGACCCGATCAAATCACCGCTATGACATGCGATAAAAGGATGGCATTAGGAATCAATCCCAAATTTGAAATGAAAAACATTTTTATCAAATTAAGCGTAGCGGTGAAACACTACAATGACTGATTTTGTTTACTGATGGGACCGGGAAGAAATCGAGTCTGATCATCAGGCCACATTCGACATCAATCTAATGGCCTTCGATTGGATAAGAAAAAGATGCCACCTAAGCCGTATTTAAATTCTCTGAGCCAAGCTCTTCTTTTGTTTAATCACTTACTTCTTTTGTTGCTTTGCATCCCTTTTTCTAGCAATTCCTTCGTCCTACATGTGACCTGAAAATTAAAGAAAATGAGCCCACACATAAGCATTTGGAGCACTCTTGCTCCAGTGTAGTCGTGAGAAGAAATCTTGCTTCGATACAACTTGACCTCGCTCTGTTTCATTCCACAAAATCCAGGCCATTAAGAAATCTGAAAATGAACACTTGAATCTATTACTGCAAATTTTCAAAGTTGTTCAAATATATTCACATCAACACAGTGCTTTATAACAAACTCAATTGATGCCTTTTCAATCTATCCTTTGAGATCCATATAATTATTATAAACGAAGAAAAATATAAAAAGGGTAGCTAGCTTGTGAGCAGAAAATCACTTTACTATTTATCGAGTTGAAGAAGTCCCTTACGAACTTTTTTAAATTTTCTGATACATGTGTTCTTGAGGCTCCATTTGGAACTTGGAGGAAAGAAAAAATGTTAAAGATAATTATTTTCTCATATTTGGTTTCTAAATAAAGAAACGAGAATAGTTTGTAGAGAAAATCATTTATAGTGTTCTCTGTGTTTTCAAAAATTATTTTTAAAGCAGGTTTTCCAAATCGGGGAACCAAACATTTGCATGGGAATTATTTAGTATAATGCGGAAAACACCTCCTGAGCCACTATATTTTCAGTCAAAAGAGCTTATTTAAATTTGTTTCTTCATGAAATAGAGGTGACTAAGTTACGAACTGCGAAGGAAGATATTAGAGCGGCCGCGTGAGATTTTGAGAGCAGAGAGAGAGAACACTCACGAACCAATTGACAATCTATAATGTTAAAATGAATCCTTTAGAAGGAAGCTATTCAGCCTGACAGATTGGGAGTTTTACAGAAGCAGAGAAAAAAAAAACAGACCTGATCGACAATCTATAATGGAATTCAAAAGCATTCTTGAGATGTCAAAGCCAATTGATCAGGAAAGTTATTCATTTTAATGGAAATATTTGTGATCATTTTAAGATTTAGTAGGCGACAAGACCTTACCAAGTCGATATACTAGTATAGTTATCAACAACTCTCATAGGAAAATCGAGTTACTGGAGGGGATAAGGAAACCATATTCCAGATCAAGAAGGAAAAGCCAAGTGGAATCATATGTCTAATGCATTGTCTGGAAAATGACTCCAGCTATTATAACTTGACCTCACAGAATTGATAACTTACTCCAAATAACCGGTTAATGACATCTCCCACCCACCCACCCTAGATGTGCGATGTCGTTGGCTAGCATGTTTTAACTCGAAAACTCACTTCTAGAATTCCTACTAAAAAAACACTCAGCACAGGAACAACCAAAATAAAAGCGATATTCGGTATGTTATTTCATCGGAAGAAACAAAAGGATTTATTATAGACCACTCAAACGAACAAGGATCTCACTTTATAGAACTGTGAAATCTGGTTTGTCCTCAGACAGCATGTATAGAGGTCTTTCTTTGAATAAACGACTCTATTCTAAAGTTCTCGAGAAGATTTAAATGATCATTGGGCGGGAAGAAAATACCAAAGCAGTCTCTTTGCATTGATTTTCGACTTTCACCATAACTTCCTTATAATATTTTGGAACAACATATATTAATTTATGGCTGGTACTACACACGTGCACGGTATGTGATTGAATAGAATGCTTGACAAGTTCTAGTAATTTGAACAAGCGGATATTTCACCCGACAACGAGATAAAAAAATCAGTTAACGGCATGCCATTCAACCAAATAGACAATTGAATTGGGTCGGTTTACTCAAACCCCACTTAACTCATGTTAACCTCTGCGGCTCTGTTTGGGAAATTATGTGAAACTAACAACAAATCAGAAAAAACAAAAAAGAGATCAATTCCATTGCATCATTTCAGTCTTTGATAAAATAAGGTGAAACCGTTTTGGCCGCAAGATGAATTTCCTTCTAGATCCTCGATCTTTGAATTCTGTGAAATATAAAACTGAAAAACAAATTCATGAGTATACAAAGTTTATTTATAATTCACACTAAAATTCAAATGGAATAGTTAGAATCAATGACAAAGTACATTAACCCATTGCTTACAGGAATTCATCGGTGTGAATTATAATTCCATATTCTGAGAAAATGCTAATACCACCCGACAAACGCCCATTTACGAAAATCTACGACGGAGCGGGGAAGATGCTGCAGTGGGGGCGGAGGAGGGCGATACGGGAGGGCGAGCTCGGCGGAGTTGAAACATCGTCTGAAGCTGACGTACGCGCCGGAGGGCTTGTGGGGGGAGGAGAAGAAAGGAGACGAAGGGGAAATGGGGGAAAAAAGCCTAATTTGTGAATCAAATCTTGCGGGTGAGAATCATTTTGAAGCGATGGCGATTGAGAACGGCGGCATTTGAGCAAATTCAAAAGCAGTTGGCGGTGACTGACCAATTGATGTCCAAAAGCAGTTTCAGGCGGCGGTGATCTATCGATTAAAAACACGTGATCGCGGACTTAGCAGGCATCACGTGATTGGCCGCGTTCGTGTTGTAGGCAATAAGGTGTATGTTTGGAATTATTTTGAGTAATATTAATTTTATTTTATTTTTTAAAAAAATGTATTTCCATTAAAACTCCATTTCAACGTATTATGTCCAATGAGTTTTTAATTTGAAAATAAGTATTTTATGTGAGACTGTAATAAATCAAGTATTTTTTTACAATTATTCTTAAACCGATGGGTTGAAACACAAAGTTTCCCTTTCGAAACAAATGAGGTTACGAGTAACGAGAGTCACTCGCTTGTCGCTTGCCGCGCGGCGCCGCTCCTCCTCCAGCCATGTCTCTCTGCTCGCTTCTCGATTCTCTTACCAAGCTTTCATGGCTTTCCTCTTAAGGCATCTATTAACTCGCTCCACGCCCAACTCATTCAGACCCAGCCGAACAATGAGCTCGTCCGCCGCTCAGCGCCTCTTTCAGCTCAAACTCGATCCACTCACTGGCAACTCGGAATGGGTCGTCATCGATGAACAAGACCAAGGTCCAGAGAACCCCTCCGAGCCCATTTTGGCTACGACGTCGTATCTCGACATGCTCAACGACTCTCGCAGGAACAGAGCCTTCCAGGAAGCCATTGACAAGACTGTGACAAAAAATTGTCGTGTTCTTGATATTGGGTATCTCTCGTTTACTTCGAATAATCCGTTTTTGGTGTTTATTTAGATTAAAGACACTTCTTTATTGCAGTTATTTGTTCAATGTATAGTGGGGAATCCAAGTTGTGTTTAGGAATTGAATCATGTGTATGGTTGTTTTCATTAGATTATGGAAATTGAAGACTTTTTTCTTCTGGGTAATTGAATCTGTGTGGTTTCTTTCTTATGGATCACAATGAATTGTTATTATGCAGTGCTGGAACTGGCCTTTTATCAATGATGGCTGCAAGGGCAATGAGCTCTGATGACTCAGGGGTGTCTCCTAGTGCTGAGGGAATGGTAACAGCATGCGAGTCTTACCTGCCAATGGTGAAGTTGATGCGGAAGGTTCTGCACCTCAATGGCATGGGAAGGAAAATAAATGTGATTAACAAACGCTCTGATGAACTTAATGTCGGTGTCGATATCCCTTCACGGGCAGATGTTCTTGTGAGTATCCTACTTTTAGATCTGTGTGTTCAATTTTAGTTTGTGTGTTTGATTTATCCATCATGTAGGCCCACCTTGACCCACCCTTACCACGGGTGGTAGTGATCTTACCTACATGGTAGGTGCAATCACAAAGGAAGGGAGGAGGACTGGTGAAGAATGAAAACTTTGTTAGGACACATGTGTGTTGTGTTGCACTAAGAAAGTCAAGCAAGGAGAGCCCAATAAAAATTTTCATTATTGCTTCTATGAGCACATGTAAATTGCTTCTTAAGAACTACAAAAAATCATAATACTCTACAGTGCACAGTAATGTGAGTAGTGAAACATGGATTCCTAAAGTTGACACCTTGTTCACTCTCTGCTGTCCTAACTTTGTATGAGAACCTCCTGTAACTAGCATCGGATCTGATTTCTAATTTCACTAACTGTGCTTGGATTCTTGGGTCAGCATTTGGAATTGATACTGGAATAGTTGATGCTCTCTAATATATAGCAACATGCTCTATTGTATTGGAAAAGGCTGTTGCAGAGTACATACTGATAAATGGTAAATGGAGTAATTATAGAAGTAAAATTATGGTAAACCCAAACGCCTGATATCTAGTGCAATTTTTGTCATTCTTAGGTCTGATAATGACCTGTAATGGGGCAACTGACATCATTTTTTTTCAAATAACTGTGGGTGTTCAGGCCAACTTATGCTCACCTCGACTAATTCCATGATACCCTAAAGTTAATAGTCGATTGGCTTTCCCGGTGACTCTAAGGGACTCGAACGGGTGCGCGAAACATCATTATCAGATGGCGGCATGGCAGACGACATTGACATGACAACAAAAGCTAAGATGCTAAAATTCCCTGTTTTGTGCTTGTGATACGGGTCATTTTTATAAAACACATAAAGTCAGCTACATTTTATATATTTTAGTAAACCCTGAGGGGTAGCTTAGTTGGTCTAAGGCCTAGAGATTTAACCCAATGGTCACCAGTTCGAGTCCCCTTAGGGTCATTGGAGGTTTGGGTCGTTGACGAAGTAGTATGGAATTAGTCGAGTGCGCAAGTTGTACGGACATCCGCGGTTATCAAAAAAAAAACCGGCCACAACCATGACTCGAGGTCAGTGCAGCCAGACACGAAGGATTTTGTTAAAGCTGTGAGCTTGGGACCTAGGCTAAGGTAGTTGAACTATGTGTCAACTATAAGGATGCCGAAGAGGGGGAGGGGGCAGGGCAGGCACAAAATATAATAAATTTAGTTCATTGCAGGAAAATTCAATAAAAAGGACAAAGTTAGCCTGGTTATTAAGGCCCTGTTTAGTAGGTAGAAAATTTTCTGTTTTCTCTATTCAAACTTTTCGAAACAAAAATACGTTTTAGTTAGAAGGCTCAGAAGACAAAAACAAAATTTGAAAACAAAGAAAATGAATTATTATTTTGATATTTTATATATGAATGGGGAAAACTAACTTCGTGTTGTTTTCCTTGTTTCGATTAAATCGAAAGCACGGGTTGGTCAGTGGGATACAAAAGCGAAAACAGGTTATGGCTATTTCTTCTTTTCTTCCCTTCGTCTTCCACTTGATTTTTCTTCTCATCGAGGCTCACGAAAACACGGGATTGTGAATAGTAACTGCATTTTAACCGCATTTCATTGTTTCATTAAGCTTACATTTTCAAAGAGAAATGGTTTACTGGTTTCTTATTCTTTATTTTCAACCAAATTCAGTGATTATTTCTGAAAATGAAAACTAAATATTAGAATACATTGAAAATTTTCATATTCTAAATTTTGGATAGAGTTAAAAATTTTCATGAACTAAACGAGGCCTAATCCATTCCCCTTCTTTAAAATAGAGGCTGGGTTGCTCTGATTGTTTCTGTTGTAAGTTTTTGAGGGGACACTGCCGCTACTAGCACCTGAAGTCCTCATTTTATTTCTGTTTCTGCATGCTAATTCTGATATAGTGTTTTGCTTTGACTAGTTGATTTGGCGGTCAGGGATGCTGCTCACATCACTGGACTTTGCTTCATTGTTTTCAAATTTATATAGCACTTTGAAATCTTAATGCAGGTTAGCGAGATACTAGACTCAGAGTTATTGGGGGAAGGGCTTATACCGACTTTACAACATGCACATGACAAGCTATTGGTGGAAACTGCAAAAACAGTGCCTTACCGAGCAGCCACTTATGGCCAGGTGCTTGATCATGCGTTTAATGAAGTATCTAGGCATTTTCCCTCTCTCAAGGTTGAGAAAGAACTTCTCTAATTAATTTGAAGCTCACTAGTGAATTTTTTTCCTCTGCAGCTGGTTGAAAGCAAGTTCTTGTGGAAGCTACATGATTTATATAATAATGAAGTGAAAGCTTTAGACAACATTTATCTTGTTCCTTCTGGCCAGGAGACTATTTTATCCATCAAGCAGCAACAATATGCCATGCACTGTGATGCAATAAAAGAAGAAATAAAACTGGTACTGACATTACATACTTCTTTACAAATTTAGAAAAGACAAGCTATTTAGTTCCTACTCAATTTAATATTTATCAGCTGTCAGAACCCTTCAAAACAGTTGACTTTTCAAAACGGCCAGACAGTCATGAGGAAACTGAACTACACATCAAGACAACTGATAATGGCAGTGTTCAAGCTGTCATCTCATGGTAAAGATTTTTCTGTTGTAGTAATCATGTCATCTCATTATTTTTTTTCTGTAGGGACTCATATGGCAGTTTTTTTGGTTTTTGTTTAGGTGGATTCTCCAGCTTGATTGTGAAGGGACAATCTTTTACTCAACTGCTCCAAAATGGATAAGCGTTCCATTTAATGTGAACAAGTCACAAACACCATTTTCAAGTGAGTAGAGGTGTATCATGTTCATGAAATCACTTACTTAAGGTGTTCCTAGAAGCAACTAAAAGAAAGAAATGATTTCAAATGACCAGTAGAATGCCTTTTAATCATTTACATAACATTTTTTTTAGTTCCAACTCTGGAACAGACAGATCGGTGGGAGTGAAATCTTGTGCTATGGCAATAATGCAATGAGGCATAACTTTTTCTATCTCTGCAACCGAGGTTTTAACTTTTATCACACAGCACAAGGAACCTGTCTCTTATATGAATCATATCGATGGCAAAGTTAAAACCAGTTCTTTAGCTTGAGCTTGATCTAGAAGTTTATTGTAGTGTTTGTTGATAAAAGTCCACTTGGAAAGTATCCTTCCTTGATGTTGCTTCCAAACACATAACCACTTTGAGCAGCTCTTCATAATGTTGGACCGTATAGAGATCATATTTGATGTTCCTTAATATGAACTGTGGAGTTTCATGCTTCATATAATAATGCAATTTGGTGGTTTGATGTCTTACTAGGTGCTCAGGATTGGTGTGACCATTGGAAACAATGTGTTTGGTTCATTCCAGGGAAAGGTATACGCGTGTCCAAAGATGAAGAAGTGCATTTACATGCGATTCATACTGATATTAGCATCTCCTATAATCTGAAGACTCAATTGCCAAGAACACAAATAGAACAGCATGATTTATTAGCTAAAGATTCCCGACTGATCCTATCACCAGAAAGAGTTGCAATTTATGGAGACAGTGAATGGAGGCTCTCCATGTTGACCGCCATTAAAAATACTGTCAGCCCCCTCTCTCTCATACACGCACACACATGAGCACACAAATGCACAATAGCCAGCAAATCCTGATACAGAAACTAAGCTTTATTTGCCATAGCATTCTTAATTCATTAATATCAACTGTTTCCTTGCAGTTGCTGGGGAATACACCCTCCTTATGTGTTGTTGCAGATGACAGTATTTTCCTCACAATTCTCGTCGCTCATCTTACGCAAACATCACATGTAATATCATTGTTTCCAGGGTTACGAGACAAGGGTACCCAATATTTGCAAGCTGTTGCTGTTGCAAATGGTTTTTCCATGGATCGTATAGAAGTTCTTCAGAACTGGAAAACATGCTTGACTCTGCTAGATACTCATCAGAAAAAGGTAATTCATCTCTAATTCAACTTTGTGTACCACGTGATCGTGATGTTTTCTTCAAAATTGTTCCAGTGGCAATATTTTTGTTAAAAGGTTAAGTTGCAGGGGATCCAGTACCTAATGTCTCTGGTGATATGCAGCTGCATAGTAGTTTGAGCTGCAGTTGGCCACCTGATAAAATATTATTCCTCTTTTTTCTTGAGTATTTTCTATATATTTCAAGCTCCTGCCAACCAACTACAAATTGAATTTAAGCAGTGTGTTCTCTTGCTATTTCTTTAGGTTGACCTATTGATTGGAGAACCTTTCTATTATGGAAATGAAGGCAAGCTTCCATGGCAGAACCTGCGGTTTTGGTAAATAGTAAAATCATTACTCATTTTCAGGATTTCTTGATGTTAGCAATGAATTTCAATGTCAGTAGATTACTATGTTATAGAAGCATTCTCCTTGAAGGCACTAGACCTCATCTATTTCATCCTGGTTTATCATCAAGTCGTTATAGAAGCATTGAGACAAAGCCTCATGAATGAGTAAATTCCCCAATGAAGTATTTTTTCACATCAGTTCATACACATGCTTTTTCAGTTTTCACATCTTACTACATTTAAGATTAATTCAACATGTCACTAGGTGATAGAACGTTGTTCTCTAAGTGAGTTCATGTAGGTTCCAAAATTGGCTGGCATTGTGGGTTTCGATAATCTGGTGCTTCAGATACGTACTTCAGAAATTTTAGTAGTCCTGCTTGTTTTATCTTGTTTTTTTTTGTTTTTTAATCAGTAAGAAGAAAAATACATTAATTTAGCATTTGCATATTGAGAATTACTTTATCATGATATGTTAAGAACTATCTCACTTGCCAAGAATTTATTCACTTTATCAGCATTAGTATTTTCTTATGTGATGGTCATTGATCAGTGTTCTACATAACTGGTCCATTGTAGGTACAGATAGGCAGTATTACACTTGATTTTCTGTTCATATTGTGTATTCAGGTCAGGCAATATACCTAACTACTGTTTCTTGTTTTGAAATGGGTTAAAGGAAGGAACGGACCATACTCAATTCTGTCCTGTCTGAAGATGTAGTAATAATGCCTTGTAAAGGAATTCTGCGGGCTTGTGCCATGTCTCTCCCTGTAAGTCAATGTTTTTGTATCCAATTTATAGTTTTAAAAGAAGTGAAGCACGCTTAGGCATAAAAGTCTCTTGTAGCTTAGGCGTAAGGCGCATGCCTAAGTGATGTGAAATGTGAACTTTGACGCTAATCAATTTTATAAAATATGATTCCAAATTTAATAAAAGAAATATTAATTGGGAAGTAGTGAAATTACATAAATATTTCATATACAATAGGAAATTTCAATAATTGAAGTGTTTAAAAATGAAAAGTAAGGTTTACAAGCCTTGCATCTTTCATAAGGAGCATATTTTGACAGGTGAGGTCCGATAAGTAGGCCACAAAACCTATGATCAATGGACTGAACTTGGAACCAAATGTGGATATTCATATTTAGATTTAAGGGATTACCGTCTTTTTTTATGCAGGATCTTTGGAACAGTCGCAGATGCTTGAAGAAGATCGAGGGTTTGGATCACTCAGTTGTAAATGCAACCTTAGGGGCATGTGGTGATTTATCTGAAGCCCAAGAAGGTCCTTGTCTGCCTTATTTTGTCTGGCAGTGTGGGGAGATTAAGGTAACTAATTTACATGGTTTTATGGTTTTTCAAAAGACAAGGTGTCTTTTTTAAGGTAGAAGAAAACAAAATTAGATTTAGCCATGGATGGGGCATCCATCAACCTTAGTAATACAATCCCATTGGATCCTGTTTCAGGAACTCAGTGAAGCTCAGAGTCCTTAGGTTTGATTTCTCAAACCGATATGTCCATGTACTGGGAAAGCCAAGGTATGTATCTTCATGGGAAGACATTGATCTTTTCTGATGCACTTGTTGAAATTTGGTTGTTAATTACTAGTTGTGAATCACATATGAAATCATCAGTTGCATATTCAGCAATCCTTGGCATCCAACATGGGGGGAACAATGATTTGCACTGTCCTGTTCATTTTCACTTTATGTCGAAAAACCATAACTTTTTTTATGTTCCCACTAAGAATAATAACACAATCTATCTGCACTCTGCAGGTTGAATTTATTGAGACTGGGATTTGCCACGGTTTCGTGCTATGGATTGATTGGGTGATGGATGCGGAGAGCTTCACTGTATTAGCTACTGGGCCAGGTATGCCTTGAGTTTAATGCTAAGTTAGAGAGACCTACAGATACCCTATTTCTTTTTTTTTAAAATAAAATGACCAGCCTGCGAGGCTGGTTCAAGTGGTAAAAGAGTGGGATGGATTACGGGAAATCTTATACTCAATCCGTATAAGAACAGAGTACTACAATGCAATATGCAAACTGAATAATAGTTCAAATAAAAAATAAAAAAAAAAAAAACTGACCATGTGCTATGTGGGTTTTCAGTCCACAGATATTGGAAGCAAGGAGTGAAGCTTCTTTCCAAGCCCATATCAGTCGGACTCCATGGCTCTGAACGTACTAGAGAAATTGAAGCATCCTTCGATCCAACCAGCGGGGAAATCATAGTGAAACATTGTCTCCTATAATTAGGTTTTGGCAACCCAGCTTCATTTGATTAGTTATGATGATTTTGTCTACAGATGATTTAACTCTCCGTTCATGGAAGCATATGAGATCTTCTTGGATTCTTTTGATGTATCCCTTTCCTTAATTCCCTCATTGAATGCTTATTATTGTCAGGGCTAAGATCATACCAACAATGAGTGAATAGTGGTTCAATCAGGCACAACTTTTAAACCTTTTTATCTGTTTGCAAAGCATTTTACAAAACATAATTAACCCATATAATATCTCCTTCAAATACGCCATTCCAAAAATTTGAAGTTCAAAGAGCAAAGCTATGAGCTAAGATGCCTCAATATGAGCACCTCAGCAACCATGGCTTGCATGCAAGAACTCAAAGAGGTGAAGAAATTTAAGTAACAGCTCTTTTTAGTCTCAAATATGCTAGGACCTGTTCCAATGACATTAGCATCTTGGACATACTGGACTTTGTGAGGTCTCAGGGTGTGTAACTCTCGTAATCGTCAACAGCCACCTGTTTGAAATAAGGTAGTACAAGATTTAAACTACCATCCAAATGTAATGTAGGAAAAGAAAGATGGAAAGGGAAATCGCAATACCTTGTATTCCTCGCCACCATGAGTGTATTCCACAAGCAACAGCTTGGGTTCTCCTGGACAAGGATCAAAGAAGCCCATGATGCCAGATTTCTTTACACCCTCGTGGAGCTGCAACAACACAGACAAGCAAATGCATTGCTTCGCGTTATGGGTAGCAATGGATGGCAAGTTCAGTTTTGCACTTGGCCAGATTTTATTTTGACATAAAGGTTAATTAAACTCAAGGTTCATTTATTCAGTGATATCGAGGAAACACTATCTAAAATATTTAAGATCATTAGTAGATACAGCATATCACGAGTAACATGGTAACTAATAAAACGTACTGAAGGTGATTGATTACATAAAGTATCATCAGGATCTATATTGTTTTTTAAATATTCAAACAACCTTTTTAAAGGATAAAATGGAATTTGGGATAACACTTGAATCCTCACTAAATTTTCAATTTGCATTTTTCCGTTCTGTTTTATTTGTTATTTATTTTTCCTCATACAGAATCTCACATCCCTACATGCTAGTAGACATCTAAATAAATCTGCGAAGAGGCAACGAACCATCTCGTCAACAAAGCCTTTGTCTACCTACCAAAGCCATGCCTTGAAATAATCAAATATTGTGAAACGGTTCTTAATATGTGTATATATATTCGGGATAAAGGAACAAAGAAAGCATACCTTACCCCAGAATCCCATTAACCCAAAGTTTAGGGGCAAGTAGCATCAACACCAAGAGCTAAATTGTAGTCATCTCCTTCTCTGATTTGTTCAAAGCTTTCTGGTTACCATAAACAGCTTTGGTAATGACAAGCCCACCTGTTTCTAACTGTCTATTTCTCTTCCTAATAGCTACATTTTGTAACAACTGTTGGGCTTTCTCAGCTTTTTCCCTTTCTTGTTGAATCTGCATAAAGGAATACAAAATGTGAAAACCTTTAGACCTTTTGGCTGAGAATAACATAAAGAAACTAAACACTACACACGTCTGAGAACCCATTGGGAAAAAAAAAGAAAAGAAAAGAAAAGAAAGAAAAATAGAAACATGCAATACTCAACCAAGGCCCTCCCTCACCCAAAATTTTCTGACACTAAGTCAGCACCCAAAATAATCGGATCAAAGAATTGTTTGTTAAATCAGAAATACCGCTTCAGAACAACACATCTGAAAACCCATTGGGAAAAAAAGAATGGAAAAATACAAAACACAACCAGAGCCCTCCCCTCACCCAACTTTTTCTGGCTTCCAGTCTCCGTCCAAAATTTATCAGATCAAAGAATTGGTTGTTAAATCAGAAATACTGCTCCAGATTTTCATTGTCATACATAATCTGTCATAACTGATGGGCCAGATATACTCCCACACAATCCATACATAACAATATTAATATATTGACATCTCTTCTACATATCTATTAAGGGGGCTATCCTTTTTGTTCTTTTCTTGATGCTATTTTCTATTTCATATTTTCCTTACTCTGTTTTGTCATTCGTCTACTCGACATGTGCTAAAAACTTTTTACCCAAAAGAAGAAAATTCTCTCGGCTGTTGAGGTTCATATGGGCTTACAAAACTACAAATTTTTATTAATATTATTACATCTCCACATTTGTATAGTTCATTTTTGTGATTCCATTTATCATCTATCTTTAGTTTCCACAAGTGGTGAACACCTGCAGATGTGGCAAGTGAGGAAGATAATACATTGTATCCAAGAGGCAACCATGCTTTAAACTTGATTTGTTAAGACAAAGAGCATGTCATTAACCAGACCTTGATAGAAATGAGACAATTGCATGTTGCCAAAGAGATAAAGCTAATCATGTTCAGACCATCCATGAAATTGCATCTCAGCTTAGTGAAGAAGTCCTGACAACTTGACAAGGATGAATCTCTGAGATATACAACAAGAAAGGGAATTTGTTCTGATTTTAGTTAAAGTTGCATCTCTTCTCCATCATATCTTCTTCTTCTTCTTCTTCCTTTTTTAATTGTATTTTCTCTACCACTAACTTTATCCCTTGCACCCCTCAAACCTTAGATAACCTACTTTAAGTGTAGGCAAAACCATCCTAGGATTGTCCTACACCACAACTACTCGTCTAAAATCCTTCAGTTGATATAGACATTCTTGTTTTTTTGGAACAGGGGGAACTTTACCAAGAATGCATAGTCATGGAATTATATATTAAATGAAAAGCATACAGAAACATTGTGAACTATGCTAATTAACAATTTAAAACCCTTTGATAAAAGCTATGTGAAGGAATATTGTTGATAATAAAGGTATAGGCCTTTAGGATATTATATTGTTTGCTTCCACTTTGAACAAAAATTTGAAGGTGAAGATGAAGACATCATTTTGAAGGGGGTGACCTTGAGATCACTGAAAGTTCCTTTAAACACGACATATCTTACCAAGCTAAGTGCCTCACGCAGTCTTGCTAAAATTATCCTAACAGAAGAAGCTCATTACCTAAACTGTTTCTATTTCCAAAAAATCAACCCAAGCAGCTATATACTGATTCATTTTCACACACTATGACGACAAAGATGATACATGTGCTTCGATATGTGATACACCCTACTAACTGAATCACCAAATAGCCATTGTATCTTCTATAAGTGGTTTATTTTTTAACTGGTAGACCCTCTTCTAGATGTGTCTGCATGCAAACAATTGCCCCACAGGGAAAACCATCTCTAGAATTATCAGACAGACAAATTATCAAATTTTTTCTACAGCTATTTTTTTCCTTTTCCCCGTTAGGGAAAAAAAGAAAGAACATACAACAAATGCAAACCACAGACAACTAAATAAACATGGCAAACATAGGCATGTCAATACCTCTGCTGACGTTTTCTTTATATTCTCTAATTTCTTCTGCTTTTCCCGCCTACGGTAGTATGGTTTGACAATAAAGTTCTGCAAGCATTGCTAAAGAATCATATAAAAATGACAAAAGGCAAAACAGTAGTAGAAAGAAAATCAATTCAAATGCAAAATCCAAATTTAATATTTTACATCATGCAAAATAAAAGGTAATTAAAAAATTATCAGTCATGTCATCGACTAAATTTGACCTCAGAAGTTCAGAACTAGACTAGGACCTTGAATTTACACACCTTTATTGCATTTTCAGTACATGATTAGGCAGTGGTAAATGAGCAGTATAGAGATGAAAACGAGACAGAAGTGCCAAAAGCAGATTAATAATAATAATAATAACTGACAAAGAGAATCGAATAAGAAGAAGAAAAATTTTGTTCACTAGATTAAATTCATTTTTTGGGTACAATCTTAGGCATGGTCATTTGTTTTTATGATTCAAGGCACTTCTTCCATTGAAGATTTTGTGGATTGGCTAGAGTCAGGATAAGGGGTTGTGGTTTTATTTTTTTTGTTGCTTTGTTTGTTGTGTTGTTGGTGGTGCAGTTTGTGTCCAGCCTTGGGTTTGCTCCCCAATGGTCACTAGTTCGAGTCCCCTCAAAAAATAAATAAATAAATATATATATATATACACACACACACACATACTTCATCAATTAGTAATGTTTGATAACTTGATCTCAGCGCTCAGCTGACTACCAATATATTTTTCATAAGAATCAACAACAAATAAATCCTTTCAGTTAGATCCTATTAATAGTCCTGTTTTATATGACAAGGAGTTAAACAAAAAGTGCCATGAGATTTTGAAATTAATATAGAAGATTCTAAACAGAATCAGAATTCGGCACCAGTGATGACCTTGAGTAGAAAGTAAATTGATGTTGGAATCATAAATGCTCCAGTTGCAAACACAGCATCCAATTGCCTGGAAAGCAGAATCTGCAAATAACAGCCAACAAGGAATAATAAAACAACAGAGGCATAGGCCACACCAAAATTAAGAGGATCAAGTTCTACATTATATTCTTTCAAAAGCTCTACCAAGCTACATTCATATAATCATCTTTTTCTCTTTTCCCCCTGACATTTATTTTTAGTGTAATGTTTTTCTTTTCTTTTTTTTTCCTTTTTTTTTAAAGGAAATATCAAAGTTTAAGCATCGGCTTAAATCCAGACATTAACCTATCAAATTGAAGCCATGAGTTCGATTGTTCAGGGTCCATAACAGAGACCCATTTGGCAAGATTTTTATTTTGTAGATGCATACTCTCGCAAAGGTTTTCTGAGTTACATTTCACAATTTCATCCACCTCATTTTTATTGTTATGAAGATTTTATTCTAAGAAAATATCGTTATGTATGCTTCCACAGCACAATGAAATTGATATCAATTTTATATTAACAGTCAAGTAAATCGTGGCTCAAGTAGTCAAGAGCAAGGAAAACAATAACTGTTGACCACATGACATTAAGAATTACAAAAGGACTTGGAACATGAGGGTTGAAGAAGCCCCAACCAAATGAAGAATGAATTTCTAACTCCACTCAACCACACACATAAGTGTGTGTATGTGGAGTCTGTCATCAAATTTTTTTCCATGGCGATAAAGCGCTACCGTGGAACCACCCTTGAGTAGTAAACATAGATGGACTCTGCCACAGGGCGTTTCGGCTTTCTTCTGTTATTCTTCTTACTTAAGGATTGCATGAAGTAGGTTAGGAGCTGCTCCCTTTAGATTCCACTAGGTTTGTTTGGTTGAACTGAAATAAGCAAACCTTTGAGGAACCCTTTGGTTCAGCAAATATTTTTTCTAGTTAAGAGAAAGTGTATATCAAAAGAGAGATGCTGAAAAAGCGCCCCAAAGTCCTGAGTATACAAGGATACCAACAAACCCAACAAAAAAAGAGAAACTAACACAAAAAGCTACAGCCCTCAAGGATTACCCAACCAATCAATAAAACCACCTATAGTAAGCACTGTCCAAACTATAAACAAAGGGGTCCGAGCCCAAAGATGACAAATAAAAGACTGCTTGAGTATCTAAATAGAATGGTCTTTATTCAAAAACCCTGCCATTTCTTTCCTTCCAAATTGTCCAAAAAAGACACGAAAGAGTAGCTCACCAAATTTTTTTCCCTCTTATTTCCCATAAAGCACTATGCCAACTAGAAAGCATACCCCTTACCAAGAAGGGCAACACCCTAAAAAGGGAGAACAGTAGTTTCCTTAAGGCTGACTATTCTCACAATGTAGAAGAATGTGGTCAACTGTCCCTTTCTCCTCTATACAGAGAAAACACCCATTTGCCACTGCTCACCATGTTCTCTTTGGTTCAGCAAATATTATCACCAGGGAAGTGAGTTTCATTTTGGGCCTCAGATCTGGATCAATCCCCCAAGTAATTTAATGGCATTCTTATGATGAAGGATAAAAATATCGGTTTCGATGGATATATCAATACTTGAATTTTACAGATATATTGGAGATATATCGATTTAACATTTACATAAATATTGATAAAATATAAATTATTTAAAATTCATTAAAAATTTAAAATTTTGATAAAATAAGTAAGAATGCATATATTAAAGGTATTTTATAAATGTAATGGATATAAGTATTGTCGAGGATAAAATTATCAATAAAAATGTATTAGTACTTAAATTTTAAATATATAAATATAAATTTTTGAAAAATGGAACAAGAAATAATTGATTTCATTATGTAAAAATAGTTTTTAATATAAAAATTAAAATATGAGATTCCATATTGTTAAATGAAAGGATCATGATACTAATTATAAGCAAATCATGATACTAATTATAAGCATATTAATATTGATAATCCGTGATCACATATATATATTCATTTTTAAAAATTTCCCCTTTTTCTTTCCTATTTTTGTTTTTCCTTTTTTACCTCATCCCTTTTCTTGTTTTTCTTTCCTCAAAGTGTATGGCACCTGTGTGGATCTCCTTCATCCTTCCTCTTCCTCTTTCCTTTTTCTTTCTCTTTCCTTTTCTTCTTCCTCTCTTCTTTCTTCCTTTTTCCTTTTTCTTCCTCTTTCCTTTTCTTTTCTTCCCCTCTTCTCTTTCTATGGTTGGCACACCCTTTTCCTTTTCTCCTTCTTGTTCTTTTCACCCTACTCTAGATTGTCAGCCATTCCATTCCTTGTTGATGAAGCGTTAGCAAATTTTTTTTCGATTTTGACTCATTTTCCGACAAAAGGTATGAATTGCTAGCGCCCATTCTTTCGATCGAAATTTCTTTCGATTTCGATAAAAGGAAAGAGTACTGACCATCTGCCCGTTGGATCAAGTCAGAGTAGGCCGATCTCCTCCATGTGGCACCGGTATTTCGGACAAAATATCGCCAATAAATTCCGAAACATGCTGATAAATTGACGATAAAATGTGATCTAAAAGCAGCTGCATGCGCGACACGTTGGTGACACTATCGCTGAAATATCGCTCTTCCATCAATATATCGCCGATATTTCAACGATAATACCGATTTTTTGTGCAACCGATTATTGAAGCACACACTGTATCGTGTCAGATCAGGCCAACACACGATATATCGATATATCGACAATATTTCATCACTAAATCGCGACTTTTTAAACCCTGCTTATGACTCCTATTCTGAGGGATTGAAGACCATTTTAATTACTTTCCTCATTGCTCCCATACTTTGTGAGCACTAAACAGATAATTTTTTGTATAACTAAGGTCCTAACTAATGTTTGGGTCACATAAACATAAGGGCCTCACAATGGATGCTTCCAATTCGATTTTTTTCATAGTTTACCCAACTTCGAAATGAAGAAAGTAAGAATTATGAGCTCCCTTGGTGGGCTAACATAAATTATGAGAGAAAGGTTCTCCAAAGTCATCGATAAAGAGAAAATTTATGCCTATATTTAGGTATGCCTAATATATATATATATATATATATATATATGAAAGAAAGGTTTTCCAAAGTCATCAATAAGGAGAAAATTTATGCCTAATTAGGTATGCCTGATTTAACACCAGCCAAGTAAATATTGTCTACTTTGGGCTCAAGGAACCCTCACGGCTTTAAAACGTGTCTATTAGGTTTAGAGGAGTTCATACTTATTGTTATAGCATATATCAGCTTTACATATAGATTGTAACTAGTTAGAAATTCATTTTATAGTTAAATAGAATTAGAAGGTTAGATTGACTTACCTATTGTACAGCCTAACCCTTTTGTATATATACACATGATGGATCAATGAAAATCACAAGGAATTATTCCTCCAATTCCTCTCTTTGATTCTTTCTACATGGTATCAAAGCTTAGGGCTCGAATTTGAGCGGAATTAGGAAGAATTTTAAGAAGGAGTAAGAGGGTCGTGGGAGTGTTCTTTTGAAACACCCATCTAGATAGAGAGCGGGGTGACATCACCCACCCAAGAGGGACCGTCAACCACTGACGAGTAGGGCCACCAAGTCCGGTGGCCAAAAAGTGAGTGCGTGAGGCTCACGCGCGGATCTGCTGTTTTTGGTCTACTCCCACGCGCCAACGCTTGAGGGCACGTGGGGCTTCCAAAGCTGACACTCCTCCACAAAGGTCGTCGACCGCCGATACGCCTTCTCCAACACCTGCCTTCCCTATCCGGCCACCGGAACAATGTCTTTCAAACCTTTTTGGGTTCGACAGCCACTCTTCCTTCTGCCTCTGCCTCTGTTTCTTGATTCCTTCGATTTTTAGTAAAATCTACAGGTGTTTTGTGATTCCTTCGACACTTACCTTCGACTTTCTTCGTGGATTTGTGTTGCAGACCTAGGGTTTTTCAGGAGGCTTATGTGCTCTTGATTTCTGGAGGTATTCTTTGTCCCTTAATTCTTTCCTTAGCTTCCTAATGAGTACTTCATAAGATAAAAAGCCTGTTTTGGCGCATGAAGTAGTCCCGATGATGTCTAAATCATGGAGGACAACTGACTGGTCCCAATTCCTCGGATTGGAGTAAAACAATCTGCCTCTACTTGAGGAGTATTCGTATGGTCAATCATCTTGATAAGGACCGTCCAACTGATGATTTGAAAGAACGATGGCTGGAGGATGATGCTCTTCTCTTCCTACAAATTCGTAATTCCATCGACAGTAAAGTGCTCACCCGAATTAATCATTGTGAGTTTGTTAAAGAGCTAATGAAATATTTGGAATTTGTGTATTATGGCAGAGGGAATATTTCATATATCTTATATGTGTAGATCTTCTTGGAGAAAGTCGTATTTATCTTATAGTGAATCTTATTTAATTTTAAAGACATATGAGGAACCGAATATGCTATTACCCTTAGTCCGTATATGGTTCATAGTCAACTGAGAAAAGATGGCAGTAATGGGTTTCCTAGCTGCCCTCCCTTCTAAGTATGATTTTGTCAAGGCGCATATTTTGTCTAGCCTTGAGATTTCATCTTTCCAAGAAACGTTCAGCAAGATACTCTGCACATAAATCTCCTCACCTACCCCTTCATCTGCCCAGATGAGCAGTGCCCTTGTTGTTCAGAACATTGGTGAGTCAGAAAAGCAACAATACAGAAATAGTGGTCCAGGCGGTAACTCTAAAGGGCTAACCTTTGGAGGAGATGTTTGTTATTACTGTCGTAAGCCTGGACATGTGATAGGAGACTGTAAGAAGCAATAGAGTCGAAATCAGGGATTTCCGTCAGCTCATGTAGCTTCCACTAATGAGGCATTAGATCCGCTACCCGGCCTACGACTCGAAGAGTTAGCAAGGTTCCACTAGACAAAGAATCATCAAGCTCCCACTCTAATAATTACAAATATTGCTAGTCGTGAACCCGAATAAATGTGCTTTCTGTTTCTTCTTCGTCCCTCCGTAAATGGGCTCATTGATTCTGTGCATTACATATCACACTTATTGCGTAATTCTAAATTTATTCCTTTCTACTTTCGCCAACCTTCAACTTCCACTTTCACTTTGGCAAATGGATCACAGTCATGTGTTCTTGGGTCAGGCACAATTTTTCCCACTCCATCTATTCCTTTGTCATCCATCTTGAGTTTACCAAATTTCTCTTTTAATTTGATGTCTGTGAGCAAATTAACTCGAGTACTGAGGTGCTATATCTCATTCTTTCCTGATTTTTGTCTTTTTCAGGATCATATGATAAAGCATATTATTGGTAGAGGACGTAAGTCTGGGTCTCTACATTTTAATCCTGCAATACCAAGACCTATTTCTTATTCTAGAGTTACTACACCATTTGAGACACATTATTGATCGCTATCCTCTTCCCTCGTTGAAAAGTTTCAGGTCTCTGCTGAAGCTCATTGGCCATTAAATTGTGAGTCTTGTCAACTTGCAAAGCATCATCGTCTTCATTCCTAGAGCTGATAAACGATCTAGTGCTCCATTTGAATTAGTCCATTCAGACAAGGTGGGAGGTCTAAAACCCAGATGTGTCCCTAATCGTGGCTTCAATACTTTGTCACTTTGTCGGAATGATTATTCACGAACCACTTGATTTATATTTAATGAAAACCACTTTAAGTTATATTCCTTACTCCCGTGCCTTTATGTCGAGATATACACCAATTTCATCTTTCGTCAGTTCCGGTAGCTCGATAATCCCAGCATTATGTTTCAAAACAGTTTCAGTCATTCATGCTTCAAAATGGCATCCTCCATCAAACCTCCTGTGTTGATACTCCTTCTCATAATGGAATTGCCGAGAGAAAGAATAGACACCTACTTGAAATTGTCAGAGCTCTATTATTTCAAATGCATGTGCCCAAGCATTGCTGGGCCGATATTGTCTCCACCGCTTGTTTTTTGATTAACCGGATGCCTTCCTTAGTCTTGAATTGGGACACTCTATATCACATCATTTTTTCAAATAAACCTTTGTTTCCTATTGAGCCTTGGATATTTGGGTGTACTTGTTTTGTTTGAGATGTTTGTCCGCAAGTGTCTAAACTCGACCATAAGTCTTTGAAATGTATATTTCTTGGTTATTCTCGGATTCAAAAGGGGTATTGATGTTACTACCTTAGTCTTCGTAGGTACTTGGTTTAGACTAATGTCACCTTCCTTGAGAATGTACCTTTTTGTTCACCTCCGATCCACACTAGTTAGGGGGAGGAAGACTACTTGGTTGTTTATACTCTTGCCTCACCCATTGTCTCTCCAAAACTTGCTTATGTTCCTGCTTAGGTAAAACCTCCTATCACTAAGGCTATTCGTGGCACCAAAACACTCCAACCTCGAGTCCCCCACCGCCTACTTCGTCATCATATCCAATCAATTGTGATGATCTCCCTATTGCTCTTCATAAAGGTAAACGGCAGCGTGCCCATCCGATTTCTTCCTTTTGCTCTTATAACCATTTGTCTTCCCATTCCTGTTTTTTTTATTGCATCCTTAGACTCTATTTCGTTGCTTAACAATTTTCATGAAGTTTTATCTCACCTTAGTTGGTGTAGTGCTATGATAGAGGAGATGGATGCTTTGAATGGGAATTGTACTAGACTTGGTACAAGCATTCTGGCCGGGAATAAAGCCATTGATGCCACCGGTTTTTGCAGCATGCGTTAATCCTAATTGTCAGCTGATCGATCAAAGCACGACTAGTGGCTAAGGGGTATGTGTTCTACCTGGCAGGTGATTCTACTCTAACACCTTTTCCCCTGTTGCTAAGATGACATTTGTCTCGCTTTATTTCCTACCGCCACTTTATATAATCGAATCTCCACCACTGATATTGCACGTATTTTCATACACCATCAAGAGGAGGTGTATATGGAGCAACCTCCAAGGTTTGTTGCTTAGGGGGAGATTGAGAAGGTTTGTCGTCTTCAAAAGTCTTTGTATGGTTAGAAGCAGAGTCCTCGTGCTTGGTTTGGTAAATTTAGCCAAGTAGTTGAGAAATTTGGCATACAGGAGTAAATCTGACCACTCCGTTTTTTACAGGAACTCTAGTTCAGATATTATTCTATTGGTAGTGTATGTGGATGATATTGTTATCACTGGGAGTGACTCTAAAGGTTTCTCATCTCTTAAGTCCTTTCTTCATGGCCAATTCCATACAAAGGACTTAAGGATGCTAAGATATTTTTCGCATCAAGGATGCGAGCAAACACAATCTTCTTATCTCAAAGGAAATATGTGTTTGATCAATCGGTCTGAGACTCGGGTTAGCGAAACCATGCAATCTTTTATGGCTCCGTGTGTACACCTTACTAGAGAAAGTGAAACATTTAAGGATCTTGAGAGATATAGAAGACTAGATGGGAAGCTGAATTATCTTACAGTAACTCGTCCTGATATTGCCCACTCATTCAGTGTTGTAAATCAGTACATGTCCACTCCAACAATCGACCATTGGGTAGTTGTAGAACATATTCTCTGTTATTTGAAACGAGCATCAGGACGAGGTATTCTAAATAGTAATCATCGCATACCAGACCGAGTATTTTGCCAAATGTCAGACGGGGCAGGTCAAAGGAAGATATGAGATCCACTTCAGTTATCATAGGTTTTCGTCGCGAACTGAAGAGATCAGCTCGGGAAAAGAAGAAGCAGCGGGTTATTTCCGCTCTCGCACGCAGCCCAACATAAGAGCAATGACACATCCGTGCGTATCACGTAGCCTTCATCAACTCTTGATAGAAGTCAACATTAAGACGTAAGTCCTAGCAAAACTATAGTATGACAACCAGGCTGCCCTTCAAATTGCTTCTAATCTTGTATTCCATGAATAAACTAAGCATATTATGATAGCTTGTCATTTCGTTCATGAGAAAATACAACTCGGCTTGATTTCTACAGGATATGTGAAGACTGGAGAACAATTTAAAGGAGAGCTTTCACAAAAACCCTGGGATCGTTGTTATTTATATAAATGTTTCGAGCATGATTAATATCTATGTTTTCGACTTGAGGAGCAAGTATACATATATCAACTTTACATATAGATTGTAACTAGTTAGAAATCTATTTTATGTAGTTGTAAATAAATAGAAGGCTAGATCGCTCACCTATTGTTCAACCTAACCCTTTTGTATATATGCACATGATGGATCAATGAAAATCACAAGGAATTATTCCTCCAATTCCTCTTTTTGATTCTCTCTACAGAGGAGTTCATACTTATACAGTGTCAGAAACTCCCCCCCTATCTAATGTGCGATGTGACACCTAAAATCAATGAAATTCACAAAAGTGAAAGATAATGATTACACGACAGAATAATTAGCTTGACTCACGATAGTTCAATTTTCCAATGAATGCCCTAACAAAAAAATGAATAATATGAGATGTAAACACAAACTATAACCATATTACCAAGTACTAAATAACCGATCAATCAAATCCTTATGCAAAGTGAATGTGTTCATATGGATTTCAAAGAAGAAAAAACTATAAGAGGAGCTATGGTTGCAAATATATAAAAAGGAATGATATGAAGGGAATGCTAAATGAAACCACAAATTGAAATTCCTAATTAGAGTGAATGTTAAATTAAATAGTTCAAATTTACATCAGTAATAGTTTCAATACAAAGCAACATGAAGTAGTATATTATAAATTTGAGATTCGTTGGGTGGAACTATTATAATCTAATATGAGATCATTGTAAGGATTGCTTGATCGCTAGGTTAAAAGTAGTTTTTTTATTTTTTTATTTTTTATTGATAAACAAGTGTATTAATACCAAAAAAAAGGACCCCAACGGGTATACAAGGCGTATACAACGAGGAAACCAAACCCAACCAAAGAAAACAAACAAAAAACAACGGAGCCCACAAAGCCAGCGCTAGGGAAAATTGAAAATATCTCTAACAAAAAAGGGCAGCTCTTACATCAAACACTGTTGCCCAAGAAGAGAAAGAAAATAAAAAGCAGGATTTCAATCTGGACTTGGAAAAAGCTTCATCATCAAACACAACCTTATTTCTCTCTTTCCAAATAGCCCAAAACAAGCAAAGAGGGACCGCTCTCCATAACTTCGCATCCTTTTTCCACATGGGGAGGTGCAAAATACACTTCAAGAACAGTCTTTCACTGCAAAAGGACAAACCCACCCCCACCTCATAAAGAGAAAATTGTACCACATGCAATTACACACCTAGTAATGGATAAACAGGTGTTCTAAAGATTCTTCATCCTTTCCACAAAAAACACACATGCTGGCCAGCGAGAAACCTCTCTTTTTAAGCTGATCCATAGTCAAAATCTTGCCCCACCACACTTCCCAAGCAAAGAATCCCACCTTAGTGGGAACTGAGGTTCACAAAGATTCTGATAGGCACCGAACAACACTACCTCCTCTAACAGCTTCAAAACATGTTTTAACAGAGAAACAACCATTTTTTCCTCTTTTTCCACCAAAATCTATCTAAGAAGATTAGGTTGATACTCCTCGAGAGTCGATCAGGCAGAAACCTTGCACCTCCTCCATTTCCCAATCATGAAAGTGCCTCCCAAAACTGAAGTTCCAGCCTTCCCCGGACCCCGAAGCCACCCAAAACTCCATAACCTTAGCCCCTTTAGAGTTAGCCAAACGATACAGAGAGGGAAAAGAAGAGCATAGTGGAGCTTCACCACACCACCAGTCTTCCCAGAATCTTGCCTTGAACCATCCCCAATCTTCACTGAACAGTGATTTCTAAGGAACAAAGCTTCTTTGCAAATTTCCTTCCAAAGACCAAATTTATGGCATTCCTTAGAATAGGAGGCAAACTCCCTTCCTCCAAGCCATATTTAAAAATAATGACACTCCTCCACATATAGTTATCTTCCGTCGAGAACCTCCAACACCATTTCCCGAGAAAAGCCCTATTAAAGTTGGTAAGATTGCGAATACCCAAACCACCTTTCTCTTTACTCTGACAGACTGAGTCCCAATTTATCAAATGGATTTTCCTCTCTGAAGAGCCCCCACCCCAAAGGAAGCTCATATTTTTTCTAGTCTAAATCACTTAGTGGATCCCAAGAGAGATAATAGGTGTGGGCATGTTGAGAGTACACTTCTAATAGAGTGAGCTCTTCACCTTGTAGATATATTGTCTTTCCAAAGAGCCAACCTATTTCGAAACCTTTCTTCCACTCTATCCCACACTCTGAGCCTCTTATGTTTTAGCCAGAGGCAAACCGAGATACTGGGTGAGGGGCAAAGAGCCTTTTTTGCACCCTAGCTTAAAAGCAAGCCCATCCACATCTTCAACCCTACCCACAGGCAGTAAGGAGCTTTTCTCTAAATTGATCTTTAAACCCGAAAGCTCTTCAAACCAAGCTAAAATCCAGCATAAGTGTGTCATCCGATCCTCGCATCCTTGGCGTAAGACAAGAGACATCCGCAAAAGCAAATGTGATTTGTTTTACTGTTATCTCTCCCCTTAAACATATACCCGGAGATATAATCTTCTTCAGCAGCTTTGTCAATCATTAACGAAAGAGCTTCCATGCCCAAACAAAGATACTTCGCGATAATGGGTCCCTCTCGCCTTAACCTCTCGAGCTCCCAAAAGCCACTGGCTACCATTAACCACGTAGAAAGGCAAAGAGATGCACCACTCTATCCAACTCACCCATTTATCCCCAAAACCCATCTTTTTTAGCACCTTCAAGATGAAGTTCCAGTTTATCTAGTCATATGCTTTCTCAATATCGAGTTTGCAAAGGATCCCCTTTTCCCTTTCCTCTCAGATCGAGTCAATAACCATTGGCAATCAGGACGATCCAGATTTGTCTACCCTCCACAAAAGCATTTCGTTTCCGATTAACCAAACCATTCATAACCTTTTAAGCCCTCAAGTAGCGACCTTAGCAATCGCTATATATACTCCCAATCAAGCTTATCGTCCAAAATCCTTCAAGTCCTGAGTCCTCTGCCCCCTTGTCTTTGGAATCAAGGCAGTAGAATTTAGGCCTTCCCCGAATGCTTCCCCTCTCATGAAAATCCTTGAAGAGATCCAAAATGTCCATCTTAACTATAGAAATTCGACTAAAATTTTGCCCAGAAATGCCGCGGTGAAGCCATTAGGACGGGAGCTTGCCTCCATTGAGATTCTTTCTTATTTGCATGGATTTCGGCTTGATAAGGTTCCTCAGTTTAGACGATTGAAACCTCCTAACTGGAAAAATCGGCCCTCGGGGCTAGCTCTCGAGGCCGGATCGGACGATGAAGCCTTTGACATTCACAATGCACATTCTAGCCTCCCGTCCCATGAGCCATTTCCCCACTGTCAAGATCCTTTGATAGTATTGCTTTTTATGAGAATTGGCATTACATTGGAAAAACCAGGTATTCTGTCCCCTCTTTGACCCTTATCTCCACACCAGACTTTTGCCTCGAGATGTTTCCTCATTAAAGACCATTTCTTGAATTCCCTCAGCCTTTGTCATTCTTGTACGAGTTCTTGGGAGAAAGGGTCTTTCACTTTCTAAATCATCCCAGTGCCACTTTTACGGTGACTTCTTGTTTCTTCAACCCTCCCAGAGCCTCTTTGTTCAATTTTGAGCAAATTTTTGTAGCTTTCATCACTTTTCCATTAGAACATATTGCTTGTCCCCCTGAACTCTAACGAAAAGGACGGACAGTTAGATCTTTGAACCCCTCCTCTTTAATCCACATGTTCCTCGAATCTAAAGGGAAGGTCTCTTTGGGACTCTACCCCTCGAGTAGGATAGGAAAATGATGATGAGGCTGGGAGGAATACTCTGTCTCGTCCTATTTAAAAGAGCAGTCCCTCCTCGAGAGACTAAGAACATCCGGAGTCTTGCCATCCTGGTGTCGGACCACCCTTCAAGTGTCACGCCACCTGGTGGAAAGTCTCTGTCAAGTCATACATATTTTGGGAGAAGGCGCCTCATTGAACGTAATTCTACCTTCTAAGATTCATTTGGAAATCTAGTGATGTTGAAGTCCTTAATGCACCACGGATCATTCCATAACCCGTAGTTTTTTTTTTTTTTATTATTATTCTTTTTTTGAGAAGTGCATCAAAAGTGTATGATAATTGCCCAAAGGAACAACCAAAAGGATAGAGCGCTATATAAAACCACGCTCACCCTTGTTAAGAACCCAACCAATCAACAAAGTAAATCAAAGAGAAAGGACCATCACCCATATACATCTTCGTCCATGACTAAAGATGTAGGAAGAAAAATATATTTCAACCTTAGGTTTGAATTCTCCTTGATTTCAAACAATTTTATGTTCCTTTCATTCGAAATTGTTAAAAATGCATAAGGAAGCCACTTGCCATGCCTTTTTTTTATTTATTTCCAGAAAAAGGTCATAGCACCTTAAAATGGTCTTTCTAACCAATAAGTATAACACCTATGAGATGCCAAAAAAGGGAAAACAACAACAATAAAACCCTCATCTTGACATAGTAAATAAGGATGTCACCAGTAGATTCTTCCTAGTTTGACAGGGAAAACTTTGTTTGCCAAAGGGCATCCTCTTTGAAACTCCCAGCGAAAAGCTAGCCTTTGAGTAGCACTCGAGAATTGATATAACCTGCGGAAAGATGTTGGACTCGGCTCGAAGATAATATAAAGGGCTTTGACAGAAAACTTACAGCTCTATAACTCTATCCAAATCACCCCATCTTCTTCTCCCTGATCACCCTCCTTCCTTGCAGACTAACAAAAACCAACTACCAACAATGGTCTTTGTTAGATGGAGTAAAATTCTTGCATGGACCATAGATAGACCTTGGGTAGAGTAAAGGCTTTTTATAGATTGTGAAGAAGGAATTCTCTAATTTTCATTGATTAACATAGGGAGGAGCATACATGTTATACTCACAGTGTTAGAGAAAAAATAAAGAAAGTTAGAGTGCGTGGGAGTAAAAGAAAAAGAAAAGAAGGAAAGATTTCTAAATGGATTAGGAAACTAATCTTTCACTCTTTTTCCAGTTAAAAGCATATAGGTGCTTGAGGCATCGCGTATATCTTTATCACAGGGCCATACGGAGAACTTTAGTGAAGATATCTGCTTGGAGTTGGTGGGTTAGAGTTAGCCAAGCCGTGGTCAAATGCGTTAGATCTGCGAACTACTCGATAAAGTGGCGATCAATTCGATGTACTTGGTCCTCTCTTGGAAAAGCTGGGTTAAATGAAATATACGAGCGGCTTGATTATCACATATAAGGCTTGTTTGTTCATTCTTAAAATCGCTCTTAGAGGATATGCTTCAGCCATATGAGTTCACATGTTGCTTAGGCCATAGCTTGATACTCGACTTTAGCACTAGATCTGGCTACTAGATCATATTTCTTACGCTTTCATGATATTAAGTTACCTCCAATGAATACACAATACTCTGATGTAGAACGTCTATCTATGGGTAAGCATGCCCAGTCTGTATCACTGTAGCCAATAATCTAGGCGTGACCTCTGTTCTCATACAACACCTCTTGACTTGATGTTCCTTTTTACATAATGGAGAATACGAACTGCAGCATCCTAGTGGTTATCACAATGTGATTATAGGAACTGACTAACTACGCTCACATGGAAAAGAAATGTCAGGCCGAGTGATAATAAGATAGTTCAGTTTACCTACAAGTCGTCGATATCTTCCTGGATCTCGTAGAGACTGCCACTATCTGTCTGAGTTTGACATTCGGATCCATAAAGTATCGGCTTACGGTGCAACATACCCAATGTCAGTGATATATCAGGTATACTTCCTGCAGAGAAATAATTACATCGAATTAGACTAAACTACCTCGATACTGAAAATGCTTGGGTTTCCAAAAAGTCTTTATGCGAAAGTGCACGAGAGGTATTGTTTGATTTACGAATACCATCTTGAGTGGCTGCACCATGTGTTAATGAGAGTCGTCGCGTAAATGATTAAGTAAATATATTGTCCGATAGAGGTATGATGATAAACAATGAAATGGTCTGTTGTGCTCCAAATCATACCAAACTCTTGAACCACTAAGCTAAACCCGGTAAGCAATTCGAGAAGCTATTTCGGACCATTTAAAATGAGACGGCTTGCATACCAAACGGACTCCCACTGCTTGACAAAACCCCGGTTTACTCCATATATACCTCCTCAACGAAATCATCATAAAGGAAGACATTCTTGAAATCAACTAAAAAATAGGCCATGAGGGAGCATCTTGACCATAAGAGAATGACGACGGAAGCGATCTTGGCCACTTTGAGATAAAATATACATGTGAGTCAGAGTATATTCTTTGAATATCTCCATGTGACCAAGCGGGCCTTAAGGTGATCTGCACGAGTAGCCGAATTCCCGGCTTTAGGTTGTATAAGGCTGGCAATGACAGCGGGGCTTGCGGAGGAAGGCGTGGCTCCATGTGCCATTAGAGTAAAGAGCATCCATTTCCTCAGTCATTGCTTGTTTCCAACCTTATTGAAAGAGAGCCTCACTAGTGTTTTTAGGGGTAGAGACAGAAAATAAGGTGGAAACAAAGGCAAAGTAGGGTAAAGATAAATGATGATAGCTTAGAAAATTATAAATAGAATGTGGGTTACAAGTAGAGCGAGTATCTTTTCGAATGGCAATAGGTAGTTCATCAGGCGGTTATGGAACCGGTGTAGGAGATGACGATGGCATAGAAGATGAATCAGCAAGAGGCCTTGAAGGAAGACGAGGACGACGAGTATAAACTTGAAGTGGTCAAATCACGGCATCTGTAGGTGAATAAGGGAAATCTGGAGATGGTAAGACAAAAGGAATATATAAGACATTTGAAACAGGAGGACGCGTTGCAGAGGAGAAGGTGGTATCCTCAAAGAAAGTGACATTAGCAAAGATGAAGTAGCGATTAATGTCGGAAGAATAACATCGATAACCCCTGAAATGAGCCAATAGCCCAGACGCTGTGGCTTTGGTGAGTTGTCTTGCCAATTGAGAATATGAACAAAAGACCGAAGAAGCAGACGGAGGTAGCGAGGATTTGATCATCAAAGCAGAGAATGACATATGATTAATCGAATAACATGGAGCTAAGATAGCATCTTACTAAAAATGTTGGTGCACTTATAATGGGAGAAGAGTGGGTACAATGCCAGTAAATGGCGAGTTCTTGTCTTTCCCAGCCAAACAATTCACATTGAAAGGTAAGCGCAGATGATTGGTGAAGAATCCCGTGGGAAAGACGTAAAAGAGAATGACATAGAGATATTCCTTGAAGTGACATCATTTCTTAAATACAAATAGAAGTATTGAATTGTGTGCGAATTTCAGCATGAAATTTTGAAAGATAGAAAATAACTCGGCAGTTTTCATTCAAAAAAAAACCAAGATTACATCGAGAATAATTGTTTATAAAAATAACAAAGTAACAAAATCCTAAAGTAGATGCAAACCTAGAAGAATCGCAAATATCAATGTGGACAAGCTCAAAAAGAGACTATGTTTGAGGATCTTTGGGAACAAGACACGAGTATGTTTCCCAAATTGACATGACTCACACTCGAAGCGAATAAACTAGAAGAATGAGGAACGACCAGGAAACTTGGAGGCTTGGATGACTGAGACGACTATGGATGAGAAGAGGAGCTTCCGTGGAAGTGCAAGTAGTGGAACAAAGAGGCGAGAGGAAGTGAAAGAGGCCTTGTGACTCATATCTATGCCGTCGTCTTCCCAATCGCCGGTCCTTAGATGTGAGTAGTGAGAAAAGTAGCACAGATGAAGGTCGAGTCAACTTACTAATGGAAATAAGATTAAAAGGAAAATCGGGAACATAAAGTACAAAGGTAAGGAGCAAGGAAGGGAGGGGACAAGCCAAGCCAATGCCTTTAGCTATGGTTTGAGAACCATTAGCTAAGATAATAGTGGGTAAAGGAGAAGGAAAGGTAAGAGAAGAAAAAAGGTCTTTATTACTAGAGATATGATCAGAGGCTCCAGAATCAAGGATCCAAGGTGTAAATGAATGTGTAAGGCAAGCAAGGACATTACCAGTTTGGGCAACAGAAGCAATGGAGGTAGATTTGGCTGCTTGAGTGAGACGAAGGTACTCCTCTAATTCGTCGTGCATAAGAATGACTCCTTGAGGTGTGAATGAGCTCCCTGAGATAAAACTCGAACTCGGTGGGTGATTAGAAGATTGAGTCAAATGAGCATTACAGAAGGTCTACCATGTATCTATTAGCATCGATCACGGGTGTGGTTAGGCCTGTTACAGTATGTGCAGTGAGGACATTGTTCCCTACCTCAATTGCTACAGTGTCCACCTCGAGAATCACTTTGAGAATGAGACTGAGAAACCATCATAGAAGTGTCTGGTGTAATCTCAGATCACATGGACTGTTGAGTGGCGATGGAGGTATGGCAAAGTAACCAAGCAAGAGCCTCGTCAACGATTAGAATAACTGCTCCAATGAGTATCTGTTCCTGGATGTTCTCAAAATCTAGCCTAAGGTTAAGCAAAAAAATGATCATAAAGACTCAATCCATCTTTGACTGTGAAGTCTCGACATTAGTAGATTTCGACAAGATAGATGCAAGTTCATCCTTAAGGGTTAGCGATATAGAAGAGCTCAAAACAGGAGAGGAGGATAAATTCTCTGAAGAGCCTAAGCATGATCGACATTTTTTTAGCGTGTGTATTCCTAGAGAAGAAGAAAGAGAGGGGAGAGGTGCCAAATTTGGGACCCGGGTAGAGAGGACAAAAATCCAGTTCTCACAAGAGGGGGGTTTTCTGTTTTGGAAGGGTGTGGAAGGATTGTGGAAAAAGGGGGATATTCCTTGGGCTATGCTGCAGGCTCAGAGATCTCTTTTATGTTATTTTTTCCTTTTGATAATTAGTCACCATTGTTGTGTCGTTTGGATAATCTGATTGTTGTTGATTTTCCTTTTCCAGAATAGCCAATACAAGTTTTGTTTCTTCATTGTCTCTGTGTTTTGAATTCTATTTATGTGAGTGGTTACTAAGAAACTAGAATAGAAATTCACCATTCTTATCACCGGTCCAACTTGTCGGATGGGGAAGACGGAAGGAACCATGGAAATGGGGCCTTGAGCTCGTTTAGATGCCCCAGAGATGGCCAAATTTGCCTCTTATCTAGTCGACTAGAAACCTTACAACAAAGCCCGAGCATGCGGTTTTCCTTCACGCAAGAGAATCGGGACAAATTCGAGCATGGCATTGCTGATTGAGGAAAGCGCTTAGACAAACAGCAGTGACTTAGCGATAAAGCGATCCTACCACCTCCAGATCCGCCTGCTTCTGACCCCCATCATCCATAATAATCTAGAAGAACATCTTCCCCATAATATTCATGACCTTTTTAGCCCACCCCTTAACATGACAAAGCAAGTCAAGTTCCCCACCTTTTTAAGACCAGATCCATGGAGCTAGTTAACTCGAGCATAAACCTATTTTCAGATACATAACACCCCTGAGCATCATCGAATTCCTATTGCTCACAATTGTATGGAATGGGTGGTGGTCCATTAGTTCTCCATTGTTTTACTTATTTTAACCTACCTTGCTTTGGGAGATTTCAAAGCGAATTCTTGAATCGATTTAGAAACGGAAATCTACGGCCCTTATGAAGCTGCTTGCCGCTCTTGACAAGCAGTCCATCGTGATTACATCGATGACTTTGAACTTATAGCTTCCATGATTCCAAGGAAGACGAAGGAGTTGTATGTGGGGTATTTCATGACTGGGTTACACAAAGAGAGAAAAAAATTAAGATTAATGGGGCCGAAACTCGTTTAGACGTCTTCACCACTGCACACAATGTTGAGGTGGCCCTAGGTAGCAAACATGGCGCAAGAAACATCCTTTGATATAGGGCTGAAAGAATTAAAGGGGGTAGAGGTCACGTGACATCCAACATGTTTTCAAAGTCGGGTGTTGTGACCCACCCCGAATCAGAGCTTGCAACAAACCCTAACCTACATACATTCTTTCTCTCATTTCCACGCCATTGTCCCTCTTCTCCCGTCTCTCCCCAATCCTGCCCGCGACACAAAGGATTCGACACCTCATTTGAGGCGAGGAAGTGGATGAGCGATGCCGGAAGGGGCTTTGTTTCAAGTGTGACCAAACCTTCTTCCTAAAACACAAATGTCCTGATGGTCACCTCCATGTTCTTAGGTGCAGAGGGCGACCCCCCTCATTCCAACAAGATATAGGAAGCTGGTGGAGTTAACGAGGAGGGAGAGTGCCAGATTTTGGATCTCTTCGGGTTATTAGACACACCCGGAATGTACTAATCAACCACAAAGCAGGGCAAATTCGCGGCATTCGATCCATGTCTTGGTAGATAGCAAAGGCTTCTCATAATTTCATTTTCACAGTGGTTTCCAAATTAGGCCTTCCCTGCATTTTTCTCTGTTTTGCATATCAGGTTAGACGATGGCCATTAAGTGCAGATGCGGGGCGGAGTAAGCATATTGATCTTCAACTGGGTGTACTTTCTTACAACTTGGATGCTCTGGTGTTTGAGTTAGGCAATTTGGACATGGTTTTGGGTATCGAGTGGTTAAAGACCTTGGGTGAGGTAATTCACAATTGGAAGGAACGGTCTATGAGGTTCAAACAAGGGGACCACTAGGTGGAGTTGAAGTCTAGCACTGCAGTTGAGCATCTGCCAGTTTTCTTGAACGGTTGGTTAGCTAAGCAGAAAAAGGTTTTTTAGGTCAGATATGTGCAATTGAAGAACTGAGTTCGGCATCAAACCGAAATCACAATCTATTAAGCAACCAAAGATATGGCGCTAGCCATCTCGAAAAATTTATTGATGTTTTCTACGACCCTGAGGCTTACCTCCTACACGCTCCTACACCCATGCCATCAACTTAGTCCCCAACCAAGGTCTTGTTAGTGTGTGACCTATCGATACCCTTACACACAAAAGGAAGAGATTTGTACATAAGTGGAGGATATGCTAGAGAAAGGGCTCATTCGACCTAACAAGAGTGCCTATTCCAGTCCTGTGATTCTAGTGAAGAAAGACCACTCTTGGCAAGCAAATTTCCAATTCCTGTAATCAAAGAATTGATTGATGAGTTACATGGCTCTTGTTATTTCACCAAATTAGATTTGAAGTCCGGGTACCATTAAATCCTCATGAAGCTCGAAGACAGAGAAAACAAAATTTCAGACTCATGACAGGGCATTACGAATATTTGGTTATGCCCTTCCTGCGCTTTATCAACATTCAATGATGATGAATGATTTTCACTCAGGGCCGAATATCGTCGGTTTTCTTCGACGACATTCTGATTTATAGTAAGAGCTAGGAGGATCACTTGCAACAACTTCAATCAGTTCTAGCAATGTTGCAAGCCAAAAAATTTTAAGCCAATAAAAAGAAATGCACTTTTGGGCAGACTACTTGGGCCATACCATCAATGGTGAAGGAGTTTCTATGCAATCTAGTAAAATTCAGGATGTTGTGGGCTGGCCAACTCCATGAAATGTGAAGAACGTTCGAGGATTTCTTGGCTTAATAGGATACTATCCCAAGTTCATTCAAGGATACGCTAACATGGCCAAACCTCTCACTGAATTAACTAAGAAAGACAATTTTAATTGGGGAGAGGAAGAGCAAATCGCCTTTGAACAGCTAAAAAAAGCAATGGTCACAACACCTGTCCGCAATGGTCATAGTACCTGTCCTTAGATTACTAGATTTCTCACTACCATATGAAATAGAATGTGATGCTTCGGGCAAAGGCATTGGGGCTGTTTTGATGCAAAACCAACATCCAATTGCTTATTTTAGCAAGGTCCTTTCAGAAAGGAATATGACCAAGTCAGCTTACGAACAAGAAATGATGGCATTGGCTCTAGCTGTGCAACATTGACGCCCCTACCTTTTGGGAAGACAGTTCAGGGTATTCTCCGACCATGCGGATACCTTCTTCAACAAACGACCACCACCCCAGATCAGCAAAACTAGGTGGCTAAGTTGCTGGGATATAATTTTGAGATCTTGTACAAACCAGGCAAAGAAAACAGGGATGTTGATGCGCTATCTCGAAGGGTAGAAGGTGCATACAATTCCTTAGTGTCATTTCCAGCATGGGAAGAGGGGTACCAACTGCTGCAGGAGGTAGATAAGGATCCTATTTTGCAGAAAATCAAGGCTGATGTGGGTAAGGATCCGCTGTCACAACTTGGTTTTGCAGTACAGAATAGGATTTTGTATCACAAGGGGCGGCTGGTAATCTCTTCTACCTCCAAGTTCATTCCCCTCTTGTTACAAGAGTTTCATGGCACCCGAATAGAGTGGCATTCAGGCTATTATTGCACTTATAGACGTTTGGCAGCAAATTTCTATTGGGTAGGGATGAGTTCCACAGTGCAGAGACTTGTTCAAGTATGTGAAATTTGCCAACAAAGCAAATCCAGCATCTTAGCGCAGAGGATTCTACAGCCAGATATTCCTGACATCAATTGAGATAAGTCCATGGACTTTATTTCAGGTTTACCAAAATCTAGAGGACATGACTCCATCTTGGTAGTGGTTGACAGGTTGTCCAAATACAACCATTTCATCCTCCTAAAACACCCCTACATAGCACAACACATTGTTGAAGTCTTTATGAAAGAAATAGTGCGTCTTCATGGGATTCCCAAGTCAATCCTTAGTGACTGTGATCCTCTTTTCATGAGAAAATTTTGGCAAGAAATCTTCCATAGGCTTACATATGAGCTCATCATATCACCCTGAGTCAGATGGCCAAATAGAGGTGATGAACCGATGTTTGGAAACTTATTTGTGATGCTTTGCTGTAGAGCAACCTAGACACTGGTCTCTGTGGCCTAGGAAGCACGGACACAGCCACGGGGATATGACACGACGGGATATGATAAATTCCAAAAAACTAGGACACGGATACGGCATAATAAAATAATAAAAATATAATTATACTTACAAATATTATCCCTTCCAAAAGCAATTTAGATAAATTAAAAACAAGTGTTCAAACATTGTTCATACAAATATTCAAAGACTAGAATAAGTAATACTAAAACTAAATAGTAGCATTCCCTTCTGGATCAAATAAAATGGCTTCCAATTAAGGTTTATCAAGCGAAAGATTTGCAATCTCAAGAAGTCTAGCATTCTCTATATCCATTGAGTCAAAACCATCTCCTCCAAGTCATTTAATTTAGAGATTATTTTAAATTTTTAGGCCTAAACTGTACAGTTGTGAAAAAAAAAAAAAAACCTGATTTTGAATATTGATCATTATCCAAAATTCATGTTTTAATTTGATCTTAAATAAGGTTTGAATATTTGAATAATTTTTCATTGCAACGTCGATCTTCATTTCCATATTTTTGGCATTAAATATGAATTTTTTTGACAACTAAATATGAATATTTTCTTTAACACAAGTATTTTTGCCTAATTTAGTCATTTTTAGACTTTTTAAAAATATTTTCATCAAATTTTATATAATTTTTGCTTTACCAATATTTTTGTAAAAGTATCCAATGATATTTTACCGATATCTAAAAGAGTGATAAAGTGAAGAAAATAGCTAAATAAATTCAAAAGGTTATGATTTTTTATGAATTAGGGCCGGATTGCAATGTGTTTTGTGAATGTTATCCCATAATTTTATATAACAAAAAACCAAAGAAAAATAACCCATGAAATATGTCCAACCGTGTCCAAAGCCTTTGACTTCTTATTTGGTCAACAACACGCCACATGGCGTGTCTGACACGCGGACACTTCACCCACAACCGTGTCCGTGTTTCCTTGTCTGTGGCTTCCTTGGCCTGAGTTTTAGTATAATACCAGCTTCCATGCTTCTCTTGGAACCACTCCTTTAAGGTCGTGTATGGCAAGAAGATACCTAGTGTGATACAATATATTCCAGGTGAGGTAAAGCTGGAAGTTGTATGAACCAGGGACAGAGATGAAGGCATTACATTGACTCAAACTTCATCTGCGCCAAAGCCTAGAACAGATGAAAAGACAACCAACATTCATGATGGAGTCACGTTTAGTTAAGGGTTAGGTCTATCAGCTACATCCTCACAAGCAAAATTTTGTAATGCAAAGAATAAATCAAAAACTAGCCCCACGCTATTATGGACCTTTTAGGATTTAAGAAAGGATTGGTCACATGGCTTATAGATTGAGACTCCCAGTAGCCTCCAAAGTGCATCCAGTATTTCATGTGCCACTTTTAAAACGTGCAGTGGTCACTCAAACCATTAATGCAGCTTTACCTGAGGAATCAACACTAGAGAAGGCTGCAATTCTACTGCCACATAAGGTTCTTGCTCACCGCTCTCTTAGAGAACAAGGTGAACTCATTAAGCATTATTTAATTCAATGGCAGACCAAACCAATAGAAGAGGCAAATTGGGAAGAGGCACTAGCCTTCAAAAACAAATTTCCAGCCTTCAGTCTTGAGGACAAGACTGCTCTTGATGAGGGGGGGGTAGTGATAAAGAAGAGCCCAAGCATGATCAACATTTTTGGCGTGTGTATTCTAAAAGAAGAAAAGGGACACGTGCAGGAAGAGGAGAGGGGCTAGCTGGACAATAAGAGGACAAAATCAGTTCTACAAGGAAGGTTTTCTGTTTTGTAAGGGTATGGAAAGATTGTGGGAAAAGGGGGATATTCCCTGGGCTATGCTATAGGCGCAGAGATCTCTTTTCTGTTATTTTTTCCTTTTGATAATTAGTCTCCATTGTTGTGTCGTTTGGATAATCTGATTGTTGTTGATTTCCCTTTACTATAGAATAGCCAATACAAGTTTTGTTTCTTCATTCTGTCTCTGTTTTTTGAACTCTGTATGCGTGAGTGGTTGCTGAGAAACTAGAATAGAAATTCTCCATTCTTATCAGCTAACATCCGTCCACCATAAGAAGATATATCAATGTCGGGCTGTTTCAAATTAGCAATGGAGGATAATACCTGGTAGAGACGCTGAATGTCATTAGTATACAGTTTTTCCTTGATTCCAAAGAGTGTAGCAAGTTTTATAGGCCTTAATATTATATAGAGTCTTGGCATCAATAGATTGTCGGATAATATTGCATAGTAAAGCATCAGTTTTTCACCACTGAGGACTTTTATCTTCAGGGATACTTATGTCCGCAGTAGTAAGATGATCCTCACAACCATTACCAAAAAACCATAATTCCACAAAATCCGCCCATGACATATAATTTTTGCTCCCTGTGAGTTTATCCAAGGTAATCATAGGATTCTGAATCTGAATGAATTAAAAGTCTGACCTTTTTCAACCATAGAAACGAGAAATCAGCAAAAAGTCAATAGAAGTATAGAACTAGTGCTTCTAGAAGGAACAAACAAATCCCAAGGGCCTGAAGGTGTCGTAGAGCTTCAAAAAACACAAAAAGGAAGGAGATCCAGGCGACAACATAGCCCAAAAACAGTCACCGAAGAGGAAAAAAAGGGGAAAAAAGGGATTTTCTTGCTACGGTAAGACTCGACAGGTGGCTAGAGTGGCTTTTCGACGGAAGGCAAGGCTACTGGAGGAGGCGCATGGCCAAACAGTGTCGCACGCGCCGATGCGTGACTTTTAGCGTCGGGCTGTAGATTGGCACGTGGAGGGGTATTTTCCGACGAGGTTACCATCGGAGGGTAAATCGAAGAGAGAAGCTCCTGCCGATGTGCTTGTCGACCAAAATGGAGGTCACCTAAAAATCTCGCCATAAAAAGTTGTCATCGGCAGGGTGTACCGACGGTGGTTGTCGCTTTTGAGAGGCTTCATGATGACTATACTTGGCTAGGAAGTGAGACCACGGTCATTGGATGGGTTCTTAGAAATTGACCACCGCAGTGAAACTCTAACCACTAATATTCTCAAACTCTTCTGGCTCACGATACCATGTGAAGAGAAAGGAATTCTCTGATTTTCATTGATGAACAAAGTGAGAAAACATACATATTTATACTCTAGTGTTAGAGAAAAAAAAGAAACAAAGTTAGAAACTTAGAATCTAATTAAGAGACTAAAGAAAAGAGGAAAGAAGAAAAAGATTCCTAAATGGATTAAGAAACTAATCCTTAACAATAGGCATTGAGTAGGTAAGGAAACTCAAGTTTAAGAGTTTGATCTTCACACCATAAGTGTTCCTATAAACAAAATTCTGCTTCTATCTCCAACAAGTTTGATTGCTAGAATCGAAGAAGTACCTTACAAAGGGCTTCCTTGAAACTCTCTAATGTCCAAGTTAGCATCCAAAAACCTTTTCCCAGCCTTTTTGCCACAAGATATCCCCTAATTTATACTCCCTTTTTTCATTAAAAATTTATTTATCACAATTAAAACAAAGACCATATTTATAACTAATAAAGTTTCTCCATAAGTATGAAAGTTGTATTAAATTCACCAACAATTAGGCCATCTATGTATAAAACACTACCATCTTCAATCTAAAACCCAACAAATTTAATTGCATTAATCAGTGTCATGCTATGAAGTGTAGATGAAGCTGACACCCCAACCCTACTCAAATTAAGAAAATCAATCATATGAATACAGTTAAGCCCCAAAAGATTTATCATAACAGTTATTTTATAAATACTAGCTTCTGAAAAGATGTACAGGACAAGAATTTTGAGGCCCCAAAGAGAAGCACTAACCCTGTAAAATTTACAAAAGAGGATGGAGGTTGATAAAGGATATCCAAACAGAAAAAAATACAAATTGATGATAGCAAGGAAAGTGATCTGGAGTATGTGATAAAAATTATAAGAATAACGAATCTCAATCATTAGAGTGGGAGATCCTGAGATAAAAAAATACAAACTGATGACAGTAAGGAAAGTGGTATGGAGTATGTGATAAAAATGTGATAAGAATAACGAATCTCAACCACTAGGGTGGGAGATTCTTAGTAAACTTTATGAGTACTTGTAAGATGACAAATACTGTGGAACACTCTTAAACTTATTGCTGTTAACAAGAAAAGAGAATGTTTTATTTATAGTTTACAGAAAGTCGTGACTTCAGGCCTGCACATTGTCAGTAGGTTTTATGCATGATTACTGTGATCTTGATGTTGTTATTTATGCCATGGGTCAACCATGTAAGCTTATATAGAATATTGCTCGATAAAAAGACTTTTGTGTGACATAACCATGTAAAGAGATAAGATTGTAATTTGTCATTTAACATGATTGCAGTTGCAAAGTCAAGAATGACCATATATAATTAGTTCACTTATTAAGTGTCTAGAGAATAAGAGTATGGCTATCCTTTTGTACACCATTGCAATTGCAAAAGTCAAGAATAAACATATATAATAAGTTCAATTATTAAGAGTCTTGTTTTTTGGGTAAAATTCAATTATTAAGAGTCTTTGAGAATAGGAGTGTCAAGCAATCCTATTAATGGCTCTTAAAGCTAATTCATGAATCCTATGACACTAATAAATTAATATTGAAAAAAATTCCATGGCTTTTATACTGGTTCATGTATCGTATTCAAGGATTTAATATATTTTTGCATGCCTATCAAAAAGAAATGGTATGCTAGGATTTAAGACACTTGAAAGAAAAGTCATTTTCTTCTAAAATTCATCTAACTTTAGAAGAAAATTAACGCATCCCGTTGTAGGATTCATGTGTATTTGATAAGAAAATTAAATTTCGACTTGAACACTAAAAAGTGAATTTATTCATTAAGAATATGTCCATGACTTTCCAATGAGAATGAGATCCCTCGAAATCCCATATCTATGCTTTCTTCAGCCTATATAGACAAAGGACCTTAGAAAAAGTGAATCACCGATTCACCAATGAAATTCATCACTTCTCTATTTTGGGAGGTTAATGTACAAGCTTTGAGGGAGCATTCCCATGTAAGCTTAGAGGGATTTTGCACTTGTGAAAACTGAATGACACTTCTTTAATAGAATAAATTTCATGACATCAATATCATCAGACACATGGTATGTCATGTAATTTCTTTCCAAATCCAGGCAATTACTGACACAGCTATTCCATTTTCTCCCTGAAAATAGAGTAATAGCAATGCAATATAATAGCACAAGCATCACCCAGGCAACACAAGCTAATTCATTCTTTTGCCTACATGGACATAATTACCTGGATTCCTATACAATATAACATGCGGACAGTGCTGTAATCAGATAACTTCCTTCCACCCCCAACTTCAACTTCAAGAGCAGAGCTGTAACAATAACACTTAAAGTCAAAAAGGAATAATTTGACATGCATACAAGACACAGACAATTAAATTGAATATTTAGAAGCATGCTCTTCATTTTCCTACAAGAAAAATATCTAAGGATTGCTTGAAAATCCTGAAAAACAAGCAGTCACCAGAAAATATGTTCTGTTATCAAAAAATGACTATCCAATAACAGCACAGAGGGTGCCCTAAGGAAACAAATTTTATGTGCATGCACCTAAATAGGAAAATTTTAGTGTAAAAGGGTTTGGGAGGGTGTATGGGAGGCTCTAGGTCCAAGTCACAATATGGACAAAAAAATGAAATCTATATATACATCTATCCATCCATCTTTCTATCTCCACACACAAACACATGTCAAGAAGAGGAATACAGGACAAATTAGTCGATCAAGTGCAAAATCTCGAATTATTTGGATGACACCTTGCATTGTAATTAATGTTAAGGCTGCTCGGTAACCTACCATGTTTGAAGACCATCTTTAGTCCTGTTATTACCAGGCAGACCATCTTTAGTCCTATTATTATCAGGCATACTCCCATAGGCTTAAGATCATTGTTCAACTAGTAAACAGATACCTGTGTTAACTAGAGCATGGTTGATGGTAGACAAGATCATTAAATGATTAACGTTAGATCTATTGCTCTATTTTATGTCTACTATTGCCATTTCTAAAATGATGGCTTTAAGTTTGGAAAAATTCGAAGGGACTTCTTCGTATGAGAGGGTGGAGGGGAGTAGCCCTCAAGAAAAGACATTACTTCATCAAGAGGTCTTCCATTTGCTGAGACAAGAAGTTATGAGGGCTTGGTATTAGGGCCTTGTCCTCTCTTCTATAAAGCATTGCTTGGGAAATAGTGTCGGAGGTTTACTTTGAATCCTCTGGGAAAGAGTAATAGCGGGAAAATTTGAGGAAGAACCTAGAGGTTGGTGCTCTTTTGCTAGTAAGGAAGGTTATGGTGTTCGCTTATGGAAGACAGTAAGATGAGGTTGGTAAACCTTTAGACCTTTGTAGTTCATTCATGAGAAGCTTCTTGATGACTTAATAATATGTTATGGAAGTTCAAAAACACAAACAATACACACTCACTCTCTCTCTCTCTCTATATATACATATATATCTAAAGTGAAAGACAATATACTGATAAACAAATCAATTGAGATTTCTAGTATCCTCTCCTCTTAAGGTACAGAATGTCCATTTGTAACAAATCGACGATCTGAACAGTAATGTGATGAACAGATCAGAAAATCCTTCAACAAAATAAATTGTAAGAAATATAGACTTAGCACATGTCAACATCAACATCCAAAGAAGAATCCAGGCGCATACCTTCCAACTCTGCCGGCAATACGACCATGAGATTTTGAGGAGAAGCGACAAATGTAACTCGCAGTTGCCCCAAAAGAACTTGTTCCAAACTGCAGTTAAACAAACCAAGTAAAAGAGGCAACCATTTCTAGAACAAACAATGACGAGAGAACAAACTTCAGAAAAAAAAATTCTTAAAGTAAACAACTAGAGAAACATTTAGTTGACTTCAATATGTACAGAGCTTATAATTTCTACTCCACTTTATATTAACCATACTTCAAGAGGGTAAAATATTTCTTCTCTTTTTTTTTTTTGTTGGATAGTTTTAGAGGCAAAGAGATAGAAAATGATATTAAAGCACCCAACAAAAAAAGGGTTGCAGCTAGGTACACAGAGAGTACCAAGAGCAAACAAAAGCATCTCTCCAAAGATATTGAAAAAAACTACCTCCAAGAGTTGACTCAAACAATCTCCAGAATCCAATCAAGTAAGATTAAATCCTCAAGGGATCCTACAACCAATCAAAAAAAGATCATCCAAAAGATGCTTCCAGCACCTGATTTTTAAACACCTCTTTCTTTGAAAATTCAGTTATTGCATCCCTTTATAAACACCAAAACAAAGGTGTGGCTACTGGCTATCCTCCACACTCCTCTCCTCCCCGTATTCTCACCCTCTCATAACATCAACCTAAAAGAACCAAATATAGTCTTTAGCAACATGACAACACAAAAGCAAGCAAAAGGCCTCCAAGCATATGGGCTTCAGCACAATGAATTAGGATATGATTTTTTGAGGACTCACTTACCTTGCACAAACCTATGGATTTTTGTCAGCCTCTCTTCATAAGCTGATCAAGTACCATGATACCCCTCAAGAGCTTCCCGAGGAAAAAAGCACACCTCTTAGTGAAATCACTGACATCCCTCTTAAGAAGGTAATTTCACAGAAATTGCCACAAGAATGTCACTTGTACTTTGTAACTTTCCATACTGAGCCATAATTTCCATTGCTTGAAAAGGGTATTGAATGAATATGTTCTCCATTTCTCAATCTTGAAGTGCCCTTTAAAAAGGAAACCATAGATGCCACCCTTCCATCCCCAACCAAATAAATGACCCTAAGTCCTCACAACTTAGAAAAATAAATAAGGGCAAAAATGGAACCCAAGAATTTCCCCCTCTAAGAAGGTCCAAAAATTAGAAAATAGGAGGCAGATAAAACCTCTACTCTAAGAAAATAACATTCAAATTAACCATGGTATGAAAATTAAATGCAACCAACAAGAATGAGTACCATAGAACATGCAGATGTCACAAAATATTTGTAATCATCCTTCTCCTCATGGTGTTACCATTCTTCAGAGAAAAAATTAATGACATTTTCTGGATATAGGTGTAGCTAGCTCAAAGGGAAAACCTAGACCTACCTTCAGTTCTCCAGAAGCAGACATTTTTACTTCCTTCTTCTGCCATCCAACAGCAATGGATGATTCTGGACCTAAAGCCAGTTGTATCTGAAAAGAGTAAAAAAAAAAAATAACTTTTAAAAAAATTAGTAGACATGAGGTAAGGATGTAATCAATATATAACTACAAATGTTCTATTGCCTTGCTTGCCAACAAACATGGCCCACTTTTAATACCTAATTTCTCTTTCTTCACTGATTTTCATACTTCGAATGACCAAGCTATTTCAACTTCTCTTTATCTATAATTTTTCACTTAATATGCTAAATCACTTGCATAAACATATCCCCCAACAATAGCAGAATGCAAAATTGCTTAAAACACAAGAGTCCCCATGTAACATAAATCATCAGATTCACTACATCTCCAATATCAATATTATCCCCAATAATATTATGAAAATCTCAAGAAAACAAGATAAACACAAATCCACTTGCGATAAAAACAAGCATACAGTTCCGCTTGTTGTTTCAGACAATTGGCGAGTCCAGGCATTGGTAAGATTGATTGAACCATCTCTCAAAGACACTGCAATTCCAGTTGTCGCAGTTGAGTGCAGTGATAGATTGCTGGAAAGAGGGACATAAAAAATGTGGAGTGAACCTAGTAAATGAGAAAAAGATGTTTAGTCTGTCTCACTTGCAAGTAAATTAACCTACCGTGATGTTTGTACGCTGAGCAATGCCCGTAAACCAGCTGAGGCCATGAATTCTATGGAAGAAACTGAAGAAATCTGATGCACAGAAGTAGCTGCTCCCACCACCAGCTTGTTCCATTAACTGCTGTTTCCACCAGCCAGCTATAGCATTGCGTTTGGATATTTGAGATTGTAGGTCACTAGACATAGACATGCTGACATTCACATATGAAAAAGCATGAGTATTCCAAATAAAGCAGTAGACTTAAAAACTAAAGCAAACCTCACGACTCACCAGCCTGTATGTATGCATGTTAAATCAAGGACCAAACTCCAAAGAAGAAGAAGAGAAAGAAGATACACACACATGCATGAGATTATAACTTACTAGAATGAAAAATAAAATTATAATATGAACCACTAGATTAATGAAACTGTATTCAAATTAACTAGAATATGGAGATCCTAAATGCATTCATAATTAGAATAATTTATAAAAGAGATAAAAAAAAAATACTAGAGAGAAGTGTGCGTAATGGACAATGGTGCACTAAGGTATTCTGTTTGATTGATGTTTTAGGCAGAAACTAAAGTGAAAAAACTTCTAAACTCAAAGATGGGAAAACTAGAATACAGTAAAGGGAGCTCCAGATTTTTGTTTTATTTTTCTAAAATAAAAAATCCGTGAAAATACATATCATAAAGATAGGAAAAACTAATTGCCAAGGCAAATCCAATCTTATTCAAAGTGACAATTTAGAATGAAAGAACAAATGATTAAAATCGGTTGTACCTGTCATGATGCCATCACCATCGAAACTGGGGGCAAAAAGACAAATGGGCTAAAATTGAACCAGAAGGACGAATATGGGCAGAGACCTTCTCTTGTTCCTTCCTACGCCGTAATCTTTCAAATTCTTCCTTAATCTCTTCAGCTTTATTCAGTTTTGGGCCAAGTTCCAGACCTGAAGTCAGCCCTTCCATACCATATATATCATATATCTGCCTTTTATGCTCATCAGATAAAATTTCATATGCTTCACATATTCTTTGGAAGTTCTCTGTGGCAATTTCCTTCATCTGGAAAGATGGGGAATGGAAAATTCATATTCAATTAGTCATTCAGAGAGAGGAAATTTTCAAATGAAACCACGAGCTCGCATGTTTAGCAAAACATAAAGCTATAAATAAAAATTCAGAAGAATTTAACCAAATAACTGATTTATTTTTATTTTTATTTTTTGATAGATAAGCAAAACAAGCAAAAAGCTACAAAGCATACTGGACCTATACACGCAGCCAAAAAACAAAGGGGCAAGCCAAAGCCTCACCAGCCCTCAAAGGCAAGTCGGCTCAAACACATAAGTGAGTGATCTCTTCACCTATCTACAAACTCTTCCAGTCCCACAAATTAGATACAAAAGAATGCTTTAACCTCTGTACAGCTAAAGTCCCATCCCTAAAGGCTATACGGTTCTTTTCCATCCAGACAGTCCAAAATATACATCGGGGAACTGAATTCCATATCATTCGCCTTTTTTTCCCACCAAGGAGCCCTTCCAACTGAGTAATAAGTCCTTGACCTCCTTGGGGAAGACCCAAAAAATACTGACAAGGGAAAGAATGATCTCCCACAAGGGACAAACAACCAAAGCGTGGAGCAGATGTGATGAATTGACTCTGGCATAGCCAGCACAAATAGCATATGTTGAGGTTGCTTGATCCCTCCTCTAGGCTTATCGGGGTTAGGAACCTTGTGACCGCTTCCCACCAGAAGGCCGCTGAAGGTTGAGGCACCCAGCTCTTGAATTTTTATTATGATCACAAATAGATGTCCATGAGAATCAACTAGCAAAACATAGATAAAAGGTAAGAAGTGAAAGTTAAACAGGACTTAACTTGATTAAAAGTGTATATGTAATTCTGATCATGATTATCCTTATAGTACAATTTCCATTTGGAAAGGGCAATAGAAGGAAAGCGTTCGAGAACAAGGAGACGATACATATTTTTATTTTGTGTATTATTATCTTTTATAAGTAAGAGAGCAGCACATATTATAACATGTAGATTCACTTCGCTTTTTATTGTATATCTAAAGGCTTGCACCTTTTTGTTTCAATAAAGTTTTAGTTTCCTATCTACTCATAAAAAACAATGCTCTGGCTTTGAACTACACTTCAATGATCCTGATCAAGTTTACAATCTAACCGAGCATTTTTATGCTTGCCTTTCTTGTATATTTGGGACATGTATCTCTTTAAATTTATGGCAAGGGATTTTTTTTTTTTTTTTGATAACCGGGGTTATCCAGGCCAACTTGCGTGCACCTCAACTAATCCCACGAGACCCTAAAGTTAACAACTGGATAAACCTCCAATGGCCAAGGGACTTGAACTAGTGACCATTAACCCCACCCCAATGCGTTACACCAATTGAGCTACCCCTCAAGGTTAATTTCTGACAAGGAACATTAAGCTCATAGATTTACAACATAGTTTTCTTTTGATATGCTGGAAGATAAGTAGTATTGATGGAAGTAATGGAGTGTAGATCGGCGAAATCCCACTTGGGTGATGACGCGGGCTCGAGCTAAGGATTCAAAGAAGCCGCCAATGTTTTAATTCGGGATGCCCAGTGGAAGAAGCTCGTAATGTTCATCTAAAGAAGAAACAAAGGGCGCGGTCCACGTCATCAAAGTAAATCTGAATTTGACGAGAGCTAGGCGTTTTTTGGCTTGATCCTTAGGGCGATTCTTCTTGTTGTGGCTTGATTACAAAGTCTTGTCCTAAATTATCTAGTTTCCTTTCCTTGTGGATGTTTAGCATGTGCGTAGTTTAAGAAAATAAGTTACCTTCCTTTCTTGTTTTGGCCGAATATTTGCTTTCCTTTGTAACCGAATTTTGTTTTGTTCTTAATATTTTTTGGGCCTGTTTATAGGCGTGTTATCCCTGAATTCTTTACATTACGACGTGGGAAATTATGTAAATAATATATTTTAGGAAAGAATCAAGGTCAATAATCTGATTCTATAATCGGCTATACAGTGAATAATCAATCCAAAATTTAGGGAATTGGTTATGGAACTTCTTTGATGTACAAAAATATCATTGTATACATAGTGTGTTATATAGGTTGTACGAGATCCATTGAATTAATAAAATTTCCAACTCGATTAATTTTCTTCATGGTATCGGAGCCTTGGCTTTTCTAAGAGCACTATAGCTCGACCTTCATTGTTGGGACCTTTACTGCATGTAGCCCTCATTCTTGTACCACGGCCCATTTAGAATTTCTCTGCGGCCTTCATTGCTACACCCCTAACCTTTTTTAGCCATTCTTCAAGCTTCTTTGTGTCAATTTTTTTCTAACTAACTATCAGGTTTTCATTGTTGTACCACGAGATTTTCAGCCTTCATTCTTAGTTTCAAGAGCCTGGTTTCTAGGGTTCCTCTTTAGTGGGACTCCATCTTGGCTACATTGAAGGAGAAGGATTTAATGTACCTTGAAACTTGCGAAATATTCAACCACCTTGAGTTCTCAAAGTGCCATTTCTGGGTGTCGTTAGTGACTCTTCGGGGTGAGACTACAATTCTCTTTGGATTCATCGTTAGTGTGAGTTTAGGAATGCTAGGATCCTTGATTCTAGTGCTATTGACCATATGACCCATAATCTAAGTCAATTTAAAACCTATTTATTGTGTCCAAGCAATAGGAAAATTGTTGTTACTGATGGAACTACCACCATAGTGGTTGTAGAAGATGTCCAGGTTACCTCAAATCTTGTTCTTAAAAATGTTCTATGTCCTCCAAATTTATCCACGAAAATCTGGTTACAATACAAAAACTTACCTAAGATCTAAGTTATCGTGTTA